>JADFDV010000076.1:0-218303 GCA_019097775.1 Moniezia expansa | reverse complement strand
GTTCCACCATCTGCTTAATCATATCTGAATGGCTAGGACGAAATCTTTTTCCTTAGAGGTGATAAATTGATGCAGTGAGATAATGAAAGCAAACCTTGTACCGACGCCCGAAGTGCATCTGTCGGGAATCTTTCATGCATTATAAATGGAGGTGCTTAACATTTTTGAGTATAAAGGACATGATCACTACGAATTTGGTGCAATTTGTAAATTCAAACCCAGCGATTCATAGTACAACTCATTTTCTGATTGTTTCGCTTCTGATCAAGATAGTACAAACCGTAGATGGTGAATAAGCTTCAATCAAGCCCTAAGGTGAGCTGATGAAACTGTGACGCACCCGGCATCAGTTAAATTAAAGCCTTGTCGTCTCCTACCGACTATATCGAGGTGCCCACTCGTGCACTCGAAATAAGAGCAGAAATCACACGCGCTAAGCCTGATCAAAAATGACTGAAGGAAAGAGGCAGAAATAGAAGGCCTCCGTTTCATTGGAACTATTTCCGATTACCTGTGAGCCGATTGTGTGGGATC
The DNA here is from genome assembly GCA_019097775.1 of Moniezia expansa. Classification (NCBI taxonomy): domain Eukaryota; kingdom Metazoa; phylum Platyhelminthes; class Cestoda; order Cyclophyllidea; family Anoplocephalidae; genus Moniezia; species Moniezia expansa. Next base: position 217,769 of record JADFDV010000076.1, on the reverse strand, counting down.
AGGGAAAAATAGATCGACGACACTAGATAAAAAGATTTTCAACAGACTATTCATCGCCAACCACTCTGTATGACTTAATTGGCAATCCTACAGTTTTTTTAAAAATGTCATCAGTAAAGGAAAATAGAACTGGTGAATAAATTTATCAACAATATATTTGATCAACGCTTTAAGGCCTCTTGCGCAGCGCAGTATTAGCTGCTATATTACTCCATTTCTTGCAGATATGATGGTTACCTGGCCTTCTTGCATTAAAACATCTCCTAAATCTATTACCAACAGCCACAAAATAAACAATTTTAATAAATGATTTTCGCGAATTAGGTTATTCTAATTATTAAAGGTCTAGCAAGAATAAAAAAGGAGACCATCACATTACCACTCGCTAATACTGAAATACTTGTTGAGCTCCACAGTATTTTAAGTATTAAATTTGGCCTAACGTTTGAAAGTTCATAAATTAGAATTCTACAACATATAGAGAAGAGCAATGAAGAATACTGGAAACGGTGGAAAGTATGCGCACTTTGTCGGACGTCTTGCCGAATCGTGAAACAAAAATTAATCTCCTGGGCTTTTCTATTCTGAGACAATACATCCACATTTGCCTTGTTCGAATTATGCAATTTCAACAATTTAAGCTGAGTGTACTCAATCAGTTAAACGAACCAAGCGATCGTACCAAGGGAATTAAGTAAGCTGTGTAGACAGCTGGCGATGCTGATCATAAATGTGGCTTATCACAAAGCTGATCTCGAACTGGAGAAAGACGTAATATGTACCAATGGGTTGTTGAAGATTTAGAAGGTATCCATGCATGAACCTTCAATTAAGATGGTTACTGATTCTATTGTGACTACGATCTTTGTCAGTAACGCTGTATGACGATAGAAATTGATTTCGAAGTGTTAAGCGTATTGATGCGTGTTATTATATTGTTGTATGCGATGCTAGTTGGTTCTTACACTTCTACTTTGATAACTATGTTAATTTTGTCAAATTTATCAATCTGAGAGTCTTCATTGACGCAACTTTTTACGCATTCGGAATCGTGTAGCATAACCTTTCACGAAAAATTTTGTTATCAGGGCTGAAACATCCCTTTGACACTTTGTTGCTGCCATCATCGACGGATTTAATTATGGTGCCTATAGGATTATAAAGTTACAAATCGGATTTTAAAACACGAGGCACGGAATGAAATCCGAAGGAAGCGAAATCTTCCATCTAGAGGCAGAATGTAGACCAAATGGGGGCTTAGCTATGAAGACTAGAGATCTGCAAAGCTTTAGAGTTGGATAATTAGCAAACCAAACCACTTCTTTGGAAAACTCTGAATCTCCTTCCCTTCTGTAGTTTTTGACTTGTCTCTTACATTTTTAGAACTCACCATTACTATTCTTTCTAAATAAACAGCCCCATTTTTTGCCTCAGTTACCTAACCATCCCTGAAATTTCTGACCCGAAGGTGTCTTTGAAGGGAACAAACGAAGCAGGGTTTTACAACGAAATGGAGCGTACAAAAATCACGCTACGTACAACCAGAAAAGTATTTAAATAAAAAAAATTAGTGGGCTAGAATTATTAAAAAAATGGAACTGATAAATCACACGCGAATCTGAATTTCGAAGACACGGAGAATGAAAGTTTAGTTGTGGCAATTGTTAGATTAAATTTGAATTAGGCTATATATATATAAGTTAGTGACGAAACCGCCAAAGCATGCTCTTCTATAATGCCACGAATGGGGTCCTTAGCCATCCAATCTTTCACTTCAAAGTACAGATGACAAACCACCTGGATTACAGCTGTTGTAAAGATAATAGTTCAGTAAGTGGGTTAAGGGCTTAGTTGCTTCTCAAACCAAGACTTTCAACACTAATGTTTCGGAAACTTTGGCGAAGTCTAATCCGATTCCAATGTCTTGATAACTCATGCGTTAAGGAAACAACCTTGTTTTCTGCCTTGATAAGCGGACTTTCAAGGGAGTATTGGTGAATCCGTCAGGTCAAGGTCAGTACTTTTCATATCTGAGTGCAAAGATTGCAACTTGATCTTGATATTAAGGAAAGTGGAATGTAGTTGTAAAGATTAAACAGCAATCATTATGGCGAGTCAAGAGAAATTTATTGGCAATGAGTACCATATAAATTTCGGCTTTGCCAACAAATGAATTATTCCGGTTCGCACCGGCAAGAGTCGGAGAGTAAGAAATTGAAATAACTACAACTGTCGCACTAGGCTGGCCAATCAGAAAGTGGCATGCACATATGAAACTTTTGAACCTCAAACTTTTAAAAACGAAAAAAAAATATTACAGGTAATCAAACAAAACGCATTTCATCCACTTTCTTTAAGACAGTTGCAATTCGTGAAATATTGCTTAAAGCGAAAGAAATGAACGGCTATATAGTGATTTTTCTCGTATTTTCATTGAGTATTTAATGGTATTGTGGATCCGCATCCATTTAGCTAATCCAATAGAATGAGCTCCAGTATCCTAATAGGAGGTATGTCAAAACAAAAATTAATAAAAGGAATACGACAAATTGATGCTTCAAAAGCTCAATAGAAATGCGAATTCGGTAAAGCAAGGGATTGGGCTTATTCAGTGAATCAGTCGCGGATACCATCCTTGCGCTTTAAAGACCCATGTCATATTCGATGCTTTTCCCCTTCTCTAACGAAAAATTGCACGAAACAAGTATTTTGCAGAGTGCTAAAGCAAACTGTAGCTTGCCAAACATGGATTTGTAATTCCATTTTGCAGTTATATCAATATCTTTAGGACATTAGGACATTATTCCCTAGTCAAACAGTGATGGTTGTATAAACATACAAATTATCCACTTATAGAAATGTGGCCTTAAGCTGATATGAAAAAGCGGTTTGTTTATCTTACACGAACCATACGAACTTATTTTTTTCAAGAGAGGTAAATCCGAAGATAATTAACACCCTATGCGCAGACTATTTCCAACTTTATACACTACGCTATTAAAAGGATCTAGGGTTCGCCAAACTGTGAAATATCCATTTTGTCTATTGAGGCAAATTACTAACCGTCCATATTAAGTACTGTCTTGGGTGCTAAGTAAATAGTCGACTGAAATATCGTCCAAACTTTTCGCGCGGAAAGGCATTAGCGCAATCATATGGTACATTATAGAGTTGCCTGCGAAGTCACCCACTCATCACCAATCCAAATTATCAAGTCAATTACATATATAATAATGAATTGCTTAAATTCAATATATCACTGCAGTCCTATTCTTTGCCTATAATTCCAGCTATACGTGCAGTTTCGGAAGAAAAGGTAGTGTGAAATATAGATTTCAGCTTTTCAAAACGTGGTGCTATTCGCCATTGTTTCTTTTTGGATGCCCAAACAACGATATTCAATGATTGACCAGTCCAATAGCCGAGGCACATATCCGAAAAGGCAGATCGGATAACACTTCGGTCAGGTTCCCGCTGCCGCACTTTTTCTATGACGTTACTCTACAATACAACAGTTAGGTAAGAGTTAGGCTTGCCATGGATTAATGCCATGCTTATAACTTTCTCAAAGTTTAAACCTCAGTATGATGTCAGATATGAAGAAAGACGTTTTATCATTTACTCTAACTCACTTCAAAAGCTTCTAAAAGGACTCTTCATGAACGAAAAGTGTAAATGCAGAGAGAATATTTGATCTGACAATTTTCTGTGAAAGACAGGCCGGCATCCAAAAATATATTTTCTTAGATTAGTATCTACGAATTTCTTCGTATTTGAAAGTTCTCAAATAATGATCTAACAAGATGTCTTTCAAAAAATCGAATCTCCATACCCTTCCGTGAAAGATATAGAGTAACTATTTTAAAAAGGAATTCGTCATTTATAAAGGCAAACAATGACTTAACACTTACGATAGCGCTAAGGTTGGAAATAAAATCACGACGTGATTGCCAAGATGGGAGGGTACAGCGCCGCATATTTGAATGAAAAATCTTACACTCTTCAGAGAAATTTGCACTCCAGCGTTTACTGTTTTGGTCTTGATCGGAGTCCAAATCAACTATCGAAAGTACGAAAACTTTGAAAATTTTTCCTGGAACTAGGTAATAAAGTCAATCAAGCAAATTTAATGAGGCCTTTCTGACCGTAAGGTTCTCTCATGTAATTTGATTCAACTGTTAAAATATCTCGGCGTTGGCCACTTAATGCACTGTGGTCTGTTGATAATGTATGTGACTATGACAAACACGATGGTAATACCAGATTTTGGACCCTTTCATATTTACGGTGTGTAAATGTTAGGAATGGACATCCACTTGAAAAAAAATGATATCAGTCTGCATTAGTTTGGCCACAAACTAATTGGTCACCACCATCTAATGAAAATCCCTAATGGTTCAGGATTTTAATCATCATGTATCGCCTAACTTAAAGCCACTACAATATAAAGAGTAGAGGTGTTTTATTTCTGGCCTCTTTTCCTTTTATGGCAAACCCTGGTTCATCGTCAAATAAGAACTGAAATGTGCTCCTTGCCAGAAAGACCAATGGGTAGAATTTACAAGCTACAGAAGCGGAATTAGATAGGGGTTGGGACAGCTAGCTTAATAGTCAAAGCAGGACCACGAACAACACTGAAGCCCACGAGGTATCAGGTTAGCATCGCAAATGGCAACCTAAATATAAAACAAAGTTGCTGTGAAAGCAAAGAAAATTCAATGACGTGTTTCGATGCACTAGGTAACAATGGTAAAGCTGAAATACATAAACACGCATGCGCTAAATACGTTCTCTCTAACGCCAAAGTTTGGGTTTTTAAATGTCACTTAAACTGTCTAATCGAAGTTAGCACCAGAAGCGAAACTGTATGCAAACTCGACTCTAAGGGCAGTTGCTATTCCAAACCAACGTTGCCGTGTTCCGACAAGTATCAGGACAGAACGCTTGGAGATAGTGGAAGGCCAGAATTTTCAATCACCTTTCCGTATTTCAGATTAATGTTTTTACAACCAACAATTCTTAACAAAAGAATGTTTGGGGTGGTGAGAACGCAAGAGCCTGCTCATTCAAGCATTATTTAAATGAATCTCTTCAATTCATAATCATTCGTGGACTGTATTTTCTCTATGAAGGATTGTTTATTTAAAATAGGGATTCTTGATTGTTGGAGGTTGAAAAAATCATGAAATTTGTAAAGTTTCAACGAAGGAATAAACAAACACAACAGCAGAATCAAAGTATTGCGTTAATCCTAAGAAACAATCATTCAGATATTGAAAGGAATCGTATTGTGCTTCTTCGTGAAAATGGAGAAAAATTCAAGCGTAGTTTTCCAGATGCTAGTAAGGCGTCGCGGACAATCAAATGTTTTGTTTCAAGCAAAGACGCACAAAATCCGTTTGCAACCACAAATAAACTCAGACGATTTCAAGAATCGCTCATAAAACCATTTAGGAATCCGCGTTGTAAGTTCTTTTTATATGTAAAAGCTGATTACAAGGTCTTTAATATCTCCAGTTTTATAATGAGGATACCAAGCTACCAATAGGCAATCACAACCTGTAATTTTATGGTTTGAGTTGTTCCGTACCAAAATGCAGACAAACGGCATGAAATAGGCTTTAACTTCTATTCAATCTCACCAATTAAAATACGCTACTTTTCAAGCATATTATATAATCGACAGTGCATGCATCCGGCATAAAAGTTTTTGTATAGAGCTATTTTCGTTTGACGATTGACCCCAAAAGGAAATTTTATCTAGAAGCTAAGAAAATCTATCTACAACATAGTTAATTTAATTGAAACAACATGGAAATAACACCAGCCCCCTGCGACTGGCGAGAATTTGAGGAAAAGCAAGGAAAGCAAGCTCCATTGAGGAGGAAGAATGCGGATGTCGGAGTCCACAGAAAGAGCTTCGTTTGAACCGGAAATCCATCTCAATTTCATCAGATGAGGAAAATTCTCGAAGTAGGGCCTGGTCTTGGAGTAATTTATTTTAATGCTATTAAATGGACTATTTTGCATCCTGTGCGGTTGGTCCTGCCTTTTATTGTATCATGATATATGTTGAATATTGTCACATTGTTTCCACACATTTTTTGCCTTTATGCAAATCAAAAGCCTTATTTCTGATATTTCATGAAAAGTTATTTTCACTTTAAGGCAAAAAGAATGCTATATGCGAAATATGGGATCATTCAGTGGTTATGTTGATGCTATACCTAAGGGTCAAGGGACATTTTCAAGAAGTGCCACGTAGGCAACTTGTCTTAAATACCCAAATTTTGTGCGCGAATGGTTTAGGCAGTGCCATATCTGTGAAAGCCGAATAAGGGAGATCTAAGCCCCGGTTAAATGTGGCCACAAATGAATTAAATAGGAGTGCTAAATAACAGTCTATCGATATCTGGAGGATTCACAATAACAACATGTTTGTCTGCAGATGAGATCAGTTTTCATAAACACACGATACACTATTTCGATCCCAAATATGTACACTGCTGGAGTGTATTCGGGAACTCTGTTAGAAAATTTGATAGTTGCGTGTGATCGTGGCAAGGTTCCAAGGAATTAGTCTATTCATGACATAATTTGCTTTTAAAATGTGGTTAGTGACATCGAGAAGCGATAATCTACCTAAAATTGTCAGCAGTTCGCGTCTCTTTCTGAATCGTTGACTCTAGATGGAATCCTTTGCAAACAGCGGTGCGCTTGAAACATCATCTCAACCGCTTCATGGCACCGGGGTCACTCTCAGCCAGCAGAAACAATACCATGTGAGGGCGTTAATAATCAGAATTACCGAAATCCAGGGTTTCAACAAATCAAGGTTGGTCTTAGGATTCCCATAGAAGTTTTTACAGAAAATCAAATTACTCTAGCTGTGGATAATGTCCTATCGCTCTTCCCAATCAATTTCGTCTCAGTCCATGAGCCTATAGTAAAAATATTGGCAGTGTTTCGCAACCTGTCTATTCCAAATAAGGCAAAGTCGTCGATGAACCCTCAATTCACAATTTCATCAGTAAGGGCTCAATCGAGTTTAAAAATTCTCCCAGTTCCAAAATGACCTTTCAACCCCTTATAAACCATGTTCTAACTCCTTAATAGGGGAACTGATTTCCCCTTAATCATTTAGGCAATTCACATTATTTTAATTTTTTTAGATACTCTTTGATGATGTTCAGGAATTAACCCTTCCATCATCAGAAAGGCAGTGGCAGAAATAAGCGCATGAGAAGTAAAGGCACTCTTCGTAAGACAGTCAACAACAATCGCGATTCTTCAAGATGTAGATCGAAGAAAAGTAAGCATTAATTAGGTGAATAAAACTTGCACTAAGAAATTTACTTTCACACCTATGGTGACCACTAGGTGGTTTTTATGACACTGCAGATACTGCAGGAAGGCAGAGTGCCGATCAATTAATCTTTGTTGTGAGATAGTGGAGATGTGTATTTTGTTGACATGAAGATGTCTGTACATATTAACAATGATAGGTAGGTGAGAAATAACTTTTTTACATCTGATTTTTAAATTTGTCAATGTATTTGGATGAAGAGTGTTTTTAAACACCTACTACTGGGCGAAGAAATGGGAATAAGGAAATTGGATGGGTCTTTCGAAAACGACGGTGGCCTTTAAAGGCAGTGCTCGTTGTTCAATATATCATGCTTATAGACAGGAGAGATATCCACCACTCTTTCATTTCAATGACCGCCACTACAACTGGCACCGAAAATGCATTTTTAAAAATCATCCTCCTTCCAATTCCCTTCTAACCCATGGTTTATGCTCAGCTAATCTTCCATGAAGGGCTGTAAATAAGAACCCCTGTCAATTACATTTCAGCACACTTCCTTCGAAATTATCTCCTTTTTGAATACAAAGTAAACAAATTAGGATTTTGATGTGTACAGTTGTGTGCACATCTTATCAACTTGAGTCGGGTATTGTTATTAAATTAAATTAAAGTAACCCAAACATCAAAAATGTGTAAATCTCTTTGACAATTTTGTAATGTCGAAACATTCACAATGACTACTTAAAAAATTATGCACCCAAAATAATTATTTAAGCTTGATTTTACATGGGTTTTCTTTGTCCATGATCAAATGATGTACAATCTTTGATCTTGGACATGTAAAAATAGAAGTTCATATTAACATTTTGACCAGATTTAAATTAAGCAGGGCTGCTGGTGCAACTGCACTTTTTAAACTAATTAAAATAAAATCTGACTCTTTGTTTGTTAGAATAGGAAACGCTTTATTTGTTTCACGATGGTTATGGATATGCACGTCAATCGTTTCTTTTCAAAGTAAGCCTGAAACGCTTTGTGTACAATTAGATCAATCAAGGAAGGGCTCTGCAAAGAAAGCGGTGAATATTCGACCAAAAGGCAGATACAAAGTCGGTACTTCTGTCGAGCTGAAGACAGCCTCAGTAATGTCCGGTGTCAAAGATCCAGAGCTAAGTAATGAAAGTGATTGTCTATTCCGTTCGCCTTCCCCGATTTCTTCCTCTTCAATACCTCCGTCATCCTCAAGTTGTCCGAAATGTATAGCCCATGCGAAAGCGATTGGACCACTTATCAAGCGTCTTAAATCAATTGTGAGTGCATCGAACAATCTCATTAGTACACTGGAGTTGAAAAGGACGATCAAAATTTATCCTGTTAATAATCAAAACGCTAAATACTTTTCCCATGAAATGGTCAAGCACATCTCTATGTGAAGCTTTATTACTCACTGTATTTTGATTATTTTACTAATAAAGTTTATTGTTTGAAGGTTATCCTTATAAATCATGAGAAGGCTGATAAGAATGGGAAAAGGTCCAGGGAAAGAAATCGTCATTAGAATAAAAATTTTTTGCATTTATTTCCCAACTTGCTCAAAGTTAGCCATCACCATTTGCCTAAAACATGCTTTCTTCAAGGATGGCCCTAAAATTTCGCACAAGCATATTCTTCTCACGACTACCCAGTTGACCATCGCCATCAAACTGGAAGATTTAACAAGTATTAGCTTACCTTTACCTCTGGAAGATGAACAAATTAGTGTCCTAGAACTGGCCAGATCTACTGAAATGCCTCAATTTTGCATCGAGCCTTCATTTACTAACATTATCAAAATAGATGCGAAATGAGATGTGGAGTAAATTTACTGTTGCCGAGACGATACTAGTGGGATTCGGTAATTAGACCAAAGTTTTCCATTAAAACAATCTTAAGGGTGCTTTAAATAGCACTTAATTCTTGAGAAAAGACGGTTTCAAGGGCACGATTGCTTTTATTTAAACATCAATAGGGCTATTTATGTCCCAGATTTTGCTACTTTATAGTGTAGATTTTGGCTTCGGCCCGTAGCACTTGACCAAGCGATCGTTAACCTCAAATAACCACCGGACTTCTAGGATTGTCGTAATCATCCTGTTATGGAATCAACCGCAAACCTCGTATGCCTTGGAAGTATACGTTGATGATGAGCCCAACCTTCCAAAATGTTTTTAACTCAAGGCGAAAAGCAGAAAACCGTGGAAATAAACTGTAGCTGTTGTGAAAAATGAACGACTGCTTCAATCATAAAAATACCAGTGACCCAAATATGGTTATCAGTATCTTGTTAGCTTTATCGAGCTGCTGCGTAGTCAAAATATGACGATAGCCGCTGTACTGTGGGCTGGAATTCTCTGGAATCCAAGAAACTGTTTTAGTAGCTTCAAACACCAATACTATGTCACAGCTGCCATACACAAGTCTTTCTTTTATCAAGATTTTCCATATGTAACTGATTCCAAATATTTTGCCAAATAAAACCACCGTGAGCGTCTCTAAGGGTAAGGATAAGGACCTAATAATGCAGTATGTCCAACTGCCTGGTGCCGAAATCTCGGATTTAGGGAGTGAGGAACTGAAACCCCTCAATGGTAATTTAGAACTTTAGCTGCATCATTTTAAGAGTGAATTCGAACATAAGGTCCCGAAGATTAAAATGTGACATTTTTTTATTTGAAAAGAGAAGAAGATCGTCTGATGGGGCCGTTTCCATTGCATAAATCTAAAACCCGCAAGGATAGATGCAATGAACAAGAATGATGATTGCACTCAGGAGGGGGTAAAAAGTAATACAAAACAAATGAAGAGATACGATAAGTATGGATGCAAGCTTAAGCATTCCGAATTAATTAATTAATTAATATTCTGGACTGCTTGGAAGGTGGATTCGCGTGATGGGTACGTTGCCACAGAATAGATTTAATTAAAGGGGTACAGATGAAACACTAGTCTCAAAATTAAAATATACATTATACCACAAGTTTAATGCATTGATATTAAAAATCAAAACTTATGAGTTTCATGTTAAAGAATGAAATTTGATTTACAAACGTTCATTTTACTTAGATAATGTGAAAAGTGAATTTTAACTTGAACTTGCTTACGTCTTTCTGATTATTCCCATAGTGTCCTTTTGAAAAGGCTGCCAGTTCTTCTCACTCGAACACCGAAACCCTTATGGAATCCTCTTCTGACTGCCTTCTGTATATCCTGCAGATCGCAAAAAACTTTTTTCGATTGGCCTCTTTGTTACATTCTTTTTGATGACCAAGTCTGGTGTCACTCTGACTGATGTGATAAATACCATTTGTTTGTGTATGAGGGATTCGCGGCTTTAATTTCACGTGTTTATGAGAAACGGTGAAGCTTAACACTTTTAATTTTTGCTATTCTTTGGCCAGGCTGAGAGTGTGAAAAGCTAACTGTCCCTGAAAAGCCTTCGGACCTTTCATGACGCGTTTGTGATTCAGTTGAATACTGTGTATGTTGTCATAATCACCGCTACAGCTTTATTTCTCACGTCGGACTTAATTGTGATGCTAGCACTCTCGAGTCATGGAGAACTTTAACATTTAGTAGCATTGTTGACCTGACGAAAGCAGAAAACTATTACATAATTTTAACAATTTTCTGATAATTAAAGTAGCCCAGTGAAACCAAGAACTCAAGCATTTAGAACAAGGGTCAAACTCAAAGTTGAGAATTTTGTGAGAATGATAATTAAAACTAATTCACCGATCTAAAATGAAGACGATGAAATTTCAGAATAAAAAATGGCCTTCACTGACCTCGTTGATCGATAATTCTAAGTATGCTTATAAGTTTAATTGAAATTCAAATAAATTATAAGGGTTTTAAGTTGCACAGAGCCATGAATTCATCAATTCGGTGGATGCAAAAGCATTTTTATCATTTATTCCGGGATTTCGATTTCAGCCACTAAGTTGTCTGTTAGAAAAAGGTAGGTTGGCCTTAAGTTAAGAGCACGATTAGTCGTGTCGACTCGGAAGATGACTTTCCAAGTTACTGATCCGTTAGAGAGTCTCCATGAATCACAAAAAGTATGCGCGGTCTGAACTCATGGTCCTCGCATAAATCTAAAGCTATTCCATAAGGTATCTGTTATAGTTTATGGCCACAAAGAATGGAGTTACAAAATATTTTAATATCTGGTGTTATATAATACATTATATGCTCCATAATTAATACTGACTTTTGACATTTGAATTTCAGTTTCTTAATACTATAATAGTTAAAGAATTTGTGCTCCTTTATCACTGAGTTTTAAGAGTGCGACCAAGTCAACGTTCTGATAAGAACACGATACGGAGTATTCCTACAAATAGTCAGACACAGCGATTGATGAATAGAAAGAAATTGTGTAGCAGACCACTTCAGTGGTTTATTATTCAAACCTTAACAAGTTTTTCACTTTAACTCAAAGTGAGATGAAGTTAATAAATGAATAAAAGCCTCCCTTATGTCACGCAACGTGACTAAACTTAAGAAAAAGGATCAAGCTGAAAGGAAAGCTTGACATTGGTTATTCAGAAGAAGCAGCCAGTTAAAACAAACCCTCTTCCATTAGAATTGTTGATTCTCCCAACTCTCCTTGGTACTACTGAAAGCCTCAATTAGTAAGTGAGTCCATTCTCCGTTAAAGGCAGTTATTGATTAAATTTTAAAATAAGCCAGTTCCAGAGATAAAAATGAATTCGTAATTAATCAGACTTTAAAGTCCAAATTGCGCTAACCAATAATGGAAACGTCTCTACCAGTTAATTGCCTTGGTGTCATTTTAGCTCTTTCTCTGCAGTCCAGGTTATACAATTGCTTCTGCGGAGAACTTGATACCCATTAGAAGTATGGTTTATGATACAAGGTACTCATATATTCAATGACTTCTAGGCACACTCTACCGTCAAAAAGTGTTTATGAGAGGATCCTAATTGGAAGGCCCCTTCTCCCAGCTAACGACAATCCCTTCTTGCTAACGCCATGTTGCTGAGATTACGGGTTGAGAGGTTCGTGATATAAAGAAACGGCATTGCAGTCAACAAAATGAAATGATGCTGTGAATACCCTAGTGCAATAGACTCTAATCAATGAATAAAATAGACTCCTAAATTAATTTCAACGGGCAAAGAAGGTTCCAGCAAATAACACAAAATTTATTTTTTTAAAATTTTAAAGAACCAGTCGTACTGGTATTTAAGTTATATTTATCAGAAAACGCACTCGCCGATTTGGTCGATGAATTTTTCTAAAATAGCATGTCCATCATTTTAAACATCGACTGCATTAAGCATTTGACGAAGTTTTGGTGATAAGTCAAGAGACGTCACGGGCACGGGCTTGTCTTTTACGCATCCGATTCCAGTGCACATTAATTCTCCGTCAAATATAGATTCCAATCAACATCTCGTACAAACTGAGCGCAATATAAGATTACCGTGAAAGGATCATGTCCAAATTCCAAGGTAAGTATCTGCGATGATTTAGAAGCATCTTACTGATTACACTTTTGGCACATTTGTTTCATTGTGTTTGTATTATAGACCTGCACATTCAGTTGCTAGCTCTTACTGCTTACAAAAGGATTTCTATCGTAAATTTGAGTTTATGCATAGGCATATTTCTGAAGGATCAATTTTACTACACTGCGTACATTTCGGTATTGGGCATTACAGAATAGGAAGTCACTCATTCTTCACCAAACAATCCATGTCCGCAAAACCACACTCGGTTCAGGAATAGTTTGATAGCTCAGCAATACGTGGCGCAACACAACTTTGGTTCTTTTGGAGGAACCAAACAAACAAGTGAATAAATCTATCATATCCGAAAAATGACCACTTAAGAGGAAGAGGATAGTCCAGCGCTGTATATTACAAAATAAAATGAATTGGACCAAAGAAAGAAGATTAAAGCGGAATTAAAGATGATTTCACTATAGCCCTGTAAAAAACTTTCAAAACAGTCATGAGCGTAGGATAGAAATCCTAGTACGAGTTGCAAAGTCGCTGAAGTGTTTGTAAAAGCGAGTTCAGACGCATCGCTTATGTGCGTAATTCTCTGTTGGTCTTCCAAAAAATTGCATAGTTGCATAGGCATCATCGAAAATACTCCGGTGATTACTGGTAACCCAAGGGACAACTCTGGAGGCTAATGAGAGGAGTGGCCAGATTGGACTATTTAACCACCGGACGTACAAAACTAGATTATGCAGCAGAAGTACAACATCTTACGGCCTGTCAAACAAGGCACGACGTAAATACCTGGATTAACGGTCTAAAACTGGACTGTGGAAAGTACGTGCATAGAGCAATGAATGGAATCTCCATCAGATAGTTGAAAAGACTTCTGGAGGAGGTATGAAACTTGTCTATCCTTAACAGAGTCGAGGGTGGAGGTGTCTTTACGAAGTGGAATTGAAGTAAGACTGCTGTCTGTACGACGAAACGATGCCAGAGAAGCGCCTAGAGAACCAAAGACCTCAATAAACTCTTTTGCCGTTTCCAGTGTCAACTGTTGTATGCTATCTGTTGTAAAAGCCATCTGTTTTTCTATTGTACCCCCAATAAGTTTTTAAGACTTGCCTAAATGGGTGGAAAGTAAATGATAAAAAAAGACTCCACTTGTTGAAGACTTAGGTTAGTAATAAGTAATCATCAAGAGTTCTAAAACCATAGGAAATATGTAGGATGACACATTGACTCTCAAGGCTAAAAGACGAAGAATAGGAATGCTTACTGTAAAACAGGAAAGGACGTTTTGTTTTTATCCAATGATTGATGAACCCTCGATTCTGCGTATCCGAAGCACAATAATTCAAAACGATTTTAATTTCAGTCCGGTAATACTTATTGAAATTTTCCGTCATCAAGTGGATCAGACATAATGCTACTTCGCTACACCAATAGTTCATATAGGGTGCTAAAGATTTTCAAGTACTGCGGAGGGCAGTTCTAAATAAAACTGTACAAATCTGATGGCAACATAGTAGTCCATCACCTCGCAACGTTAATGTTATCTTATGTGTTCAAAAATAGCCATCACTAATTGTTCGCGAAATGACAGCTTATGCGAGCAAATTATTCATTGTCATTCAGCCCGATTTCTCAAATGCATCATAGTAAAATAGATTGGCACTTATTCACTTCAAGAGAATTAAGAGCCTTTAAAGAGAAGTAAGCCTCAAGGAAAAGATTGCTTTTGTGGTTTTATCAGCTGAAAAGGAAGTGACTTGCACCTCTTCCCGAAATTAGCCCTGTTCATCAAAAGGACTGTGAGGCAATAAAAAAATGAGAAAAGGTCTATTTAAACTAAAGCATCCATTCCATAAATCATAAAGAGTAGTATCAGTAGCACGAAAGTCACTGACTCAACCGTTATTTGGCAACGGTTCAGCTTGCAGACAATCTTGGCCTTATTTTTTTGGGATGAATGTCTTTTGTCACTGTATCATCAAAAAGCTCACTCTTAAAATGATGTTTGTATGGACTGCATTGTTACTCTGCTAGAAGTTCTCAAAGATATAAAGTAAGGTTGTAATGAGGGCGTCTGAGTGACATTTTACAACTTTATTTACTTTATAATACAGGTTTTGATACACACAAAACTATCTTCTATTGATCACCACACATTCACAGATGGCTGTGTACACACACAAGAGTAGAATGGATATGCAACTGTAGGATGAAATCAGCCTCTGTGCAATATATATTGAGAGCGAAAGAGAAAAATTGAATGAATAGGCTAAAGAGCTTCCTCATGGGCCTAAGTGAATCATAAATAAGACAATTTCAATATGTAAAAGAGGTCAGAGGGACTTGAATAGTGCAGGCATCTAGACGGCGAAAGCTTCGTTGTTCGCTGAGGGTGATGTTGAACTGGCGTTTCCGATGATTTGGCGTCGCCGTGCCGGTCGTGGGGCACCATATCTGTGACGACCACTGGTGGGAGCTCCCCCACGGCTACTACCTGAGGAATTGTTACCACCAACGCCGACGACACCGCCACCGTCTCCGCTTCCACCAGTCTCGGTGGCTGAGATGGCTGAGGAATGGATGGCTGAAATGGACGTTGATGAACGGTTTCCTTTCATAAAATGCGTAACCAGATCTACTGGCAGAGGAAAAATTATAGTGGAATTTTTTTCAGCCGAGATGGTACTGAGAGTCTGCAGGT
This sequence comes from Moniezia expansa, assembly GCA_019097775.1. Taxonomy (NCBI): domain Eukaryota; kingdom Metazoa; phylum Platyhelminthes; class Cestoda; order Cyclophyllidea; family Anoplocephalidae; genus Moniezia; species Moniezia expansa. The sequence goes on along the minus strand of JADFDV010000076.1, from coordinate 202,234 downwards.
ATCGCAGTTGGATTGCAAAGGGTGATTCATTGAGTACATCAGCTGCCTCCTTCAATCCATATGAAGCCTCTTGTTCACCCTTAGCTGCTATTATCTGGTGGCAATGAAAAATGATATTTTAACAGGCCTCGAACATCACATTCGGTAAAGCTAAAACTGGGCTCTGAATCGTGACTTTTTATATTACAAAGTGTTTAAACAACCAATATGCATAACTGCCCTTATCACCAACGTACCTAAGGTGCTTTTTGTTAATAATTTACACTAACGGTTAATACTTAGATCAGATTATCAAGGATTCATCGAATATTGGGGTCACCAGTAATGTCACACGGAGTTTATTTTGACTGGATGAGGGAGCTTAGGTAATGAAAGTTGACATTTCACTTGGTAAAGATGTCATCAATGATTTCTCGCCCCTCAAGTGACCCAGTCCATCAAACGTATTAAAAATCGAAAAGATTACCTACCTTAACTTGCCTTTAGCCTAAAACTCTTCGGCTACAGCTCGTTAGTATGAGAATATTTAAAATAAGTGCCTATCCTCTCTGAGTCTTCGGTAGTTTCTTAGAGCGTACAGAGAAAGCTTATAATTTCCCTTTTGACGGATAAAAGGTTCTAACTATTCAAGCTTCGAATATGATTTATTTCTGCCAGTCTGTCTACATTTTCAGCTGGTAATTTAATTTCATTGTATTGTTATTCAAGCTTGATATATGCAAATCCGTTACATGCCATTGCGTGCATTAAATACTTATAGTAATAATCGGCCAAATCCACACTCTTGCAGTTGATACTGAATCTTCTCTAGTGAATTAAAATTAAGTTTAATGTTGATGGGCCACATAACTCATTCCATTTGGTCCTCCTAAGGGAATATGAAAGAGGGCGTGAGCTTGAAGCTTAAGTAAGTGCCCTTGCTGGTCGCACTGACTAAAGTGTGTTTTAATAACATGGACACATTCCACTTAAAGTTTCAATTTAGCCGTTAACTGCATAAAAGCTCTAATTGACTTAATAGTCATGTGCTTATCTCGCCTGATGAGGCGTTGTTATTCTAGAGTGACTTGTCCCTGACGGCGTCATGATAAATCCATTTTAGAGGAAACTATTGAAAATCAGTTTTTTAACAACCAAGAAAGCTAACAGAAACTGCTTGATATACTTCAACAGCCATGAAATTATAAATCATCATTTGATTGCATCCTGGCGGTATCTTTAGTCAGAAACTCAGAGAAGAGTGGGATCGTCATAAGAAAGGGAATGGTATTGGACAAAAAGCTATTCTGAACCTATGTTTAGTCTCATTCAGGAGCTGAACTCCAAACAAACACTCAGTTACCAAAAAGTTAAGAAACCTTACTTAAATTTGGCAATATTTTAAGGTTCTTAAGATAAATATTAGATGCTGAATAGGGTCTCAGGCTAACCTAACAGTTGCTTTACCTTGAGGGAGTCAGCGTGCCAAACACTGTAGGAAAGCGTAGATTCAATGCAGTTAATTGGATTTGTTAAGTTAAAAATATCAAGTCGAAAAGCAACTGAAGTGTTGAAGACACCAAAACGGCTGCCTTCTATAACGTTGAATTTGAATCAAGCAGTTAAATTTTATTTGATTTCATTTTATAGCCATCAGTAGCTGATGTGATATATTGTGGGATTCGCACTAAAAGAATCTTACTCGATTGCTACATCGATTGCGGTTACTTTCAATAATAAAATTTCAATAGAAAAAAGTCAATGTAAGTGCTACAATTGCATCTAAAATCAGCTAAATTAACGGTGAAACCATTAAAAAAAGTTCTGAACACATTGCCCGAATTTAAAACCCAACAAACCCTTCCCCAGGTCTAATCACAAATTCAGCTAGCTACTGACGAAACCAATGGTTCAGATCTTACTGTTGAAACTTGAGCTTGAAAATAAACAAACTAAGGATACAGTTTGTGATTCAACCAGGGTGGTTCAATTTGAATCCCATTTGGATATATTATCAAAACTTCTGCATTAAGAAAGTTAGAATGCTTTCAATGATGGTTTGATCCAGTCATGGGGTCAAGCGATGATTTTATCAATGCAGTCAGTTATATATTGTCCATGCTTTTATATTGCCGAAGATGTGAAGACTCAGGACCCAAACTCGGTTCTGACAGTAAGTCTTGCCTCCAAAATGAATAGGAGTAGGTAGTGAACTAAGAATCCAGGTAGGTTTGGAAATAAGCATCCATTAGTTTCTGGCTAGTCACTGCGAAGGTTCATCAGATCTGACTAACCTAGGATTAATTTTATCTACAACGGCTAAAATCTATTTAAGGGAGCAGCAGAAATTTGGAATCGGCTGCGGTCTGAATGTAGATATAAACCGAATATACTGAGCACAGATAATAAAGAAGAGCCGCCGCTACTTTTGGAGAAGCGATTATAAAGCTTGGTGCAAAAACTGAAAAGTCTTGCAGTGGTCAAAAGGACACCTTAAATAGTATAATCCATTCTATGAATTAGATTTATGTAAGTTGGCTACTTCTTTTCAGCTTCCTTCTATTAGAACATGTATAAATCTCTGGATCTCATCATCCCAAATTGGTAATTAATGAATAGCCTAAAGTCTTATGATGATGAAACCGACCGCAATTAATGGCGATACTGGTGAACTACCCTGGCCTTTATCAAGAATCGTCTGCGATCTCGGACATTCCTTTCTTTGCGAAAATTGTTTTTGATCAAAAGCACATAGAGGCTACAGTACAGAGGAGCAATCTTCTCTTTTGATCGAATGCCCGCTTTCGATCTTGTACGAGCAAGTGTTAAATAGACATATTAAGATTCTCGATTTCGGGAAGGAAAAATTTGAGTCTAAGTGGTCTAATGTCGGTTTTCAAGCACTCATACCTTTTAATTATTAACCAAAAGGCGAGTTATGGCTCAGCTAACGGTTGTGAGTATTGCATCTGTGTCATTGTATGCCAGTAAACCGGCTACAGCCAATCGTATTTCTCAAAAAAATGCATTTTGCTACTTTGACTGCCCTCAATCGCAATGTCCTGAATTCCGCTTCGCTAATATCGCATATCTATCCAGTCCATCTCGGCCAAACTATACAGAGGACATCTGTCTAGATCATGAGTTTTTCTAAAGATCTAGACATTTTCCTTATAAAGCCTACTCAGCTACTTAAATGGCATTTGAGAGTAGTATCAGAGGGTTGAAGATAACAAACCATAATAAAAGACTGTGACACTTGCTTCCTCCTAAATTTTTAGAAATTAAATTCACACTACTTGAAATGCCTGAGTGATCAAGGCTTGCAAGCATTAAAAGTGAAATTTTAGAACTTTTAGCCGACTTAGAGTTAAGCGATTGCATTCTAGCTGTCAAAATTGACCAAATCACCAAACAAATCTGAGTCCCATAACCTAATATCGTACATTCCTTTGAAATATCATCTACTATCCACTTCGTCTTTGGTAAGTTTACCAGCAAATTAGGTGCTTTTATTTACCAATCTGGGCGCCAATTCGTTTAGTCTCCTCACCTGCAAAGGCTAGTTATGCGATATAATAACTCAGAAATCATGAAGCGTCGATTTTAACTCAGGTAGTTTCATCGTAAAAAAGACAAGTATTATTTTTTGTTCAAACAAAACTATGTTAGTCTGGGTACCGAAAGCCAAGACTACTGCAAAGTGTTTGCATCAATGTTGAAATTTCAAATCCACTTCTTTAGCTATAATCGTGGCTTTGAAGAGCGGTGCAAATCGCAGAAAATATAAAACAAAAGGCTAGTCTAATATCCTATCTTTAAATATAGCCCCAGTTGTATTTATTTGACGTTAGACTTGGAGACAACATGTGAAATAAGTTGACTCACAAATTAAAGTACTCAGGAGATGTTATCCTATAATAACGAAGATACGGTCTCATCTAACCTGATATGAGTGTTAAGAGCTAATTGCTAAAAGATGGAAAGGGTGTTTGAAGTACCTTGGCGCGAGCTTCTCGTGCGGCCTCTGCTTCTGCTGCCATGGCGCGCTGTAACTGTACCGGGAGTCGCACATCTTTCCTAAAAAAAGAAAAAATATCGTGGTCAAAGTATGAAAAACATGTCATTTGGCCCCTTGCCATCAAGTACTTTGAAAAGTATTTAATGAAACTTTTTTCCCAACTTCGGCTAAAGCCTCCATGCTTCCTTTTTAATAAATTTGATTAATCATTGCCCTTATAAGTTCAGTCAGCCAGTGATGGTCTTGAAATGGACCGCTATTAGATAATGCGTGAATATTAAAGGGACAAATTGTCCACAGATATGGACAGAAGCGCACTGACTGAAATTAAGACCACATTTTCTAATTAAATCAGTGTTTCTTAATTGCATTATCTATTTGGCATTTTTTGGCATCTAAAAGGTGAAAAAATTTATAGCTCCTTGATATCTGTAAGCATGACGCGTTTGTGGGACTTTTGGATCTTATTAAGGACATCGATTTGATCGTAAGAAAAATTGTTTGACTTGGCCTTGAACACATGTCTCAACTTGACCTTTTCGCGCCTCTCACCTCACTCGAACATCACAGATTCCATTACGATTCGGCCCTGCGCCCATTTCTACACCAAGGGTGTACCATTAATAGTTTTGTCCTTCAAAGCTTTATCAGGACAACTCTTGTAGCTTCAATTCCTGAGTGTCAACATTAAGTGGACAGCATCAAGGCTTAGTAAGCGATAATAGGGTAGTTCACCACATTCCACAATAAAGCATTCAAGTCAGACGATATATTACTGAAACTTTTTTTTGAATCTCTCATTGCCCATCTCGGCCATTTATGGAAGAAGTAGCCCTACAGTATTCCACTATGACATTGAATTTTACCTACAAGAAAAAACACAATCCAACTATTGCAAGCCCTGAGCAATCAGTCATACCCTTGACTTCTAGCTTGATTCTTAAAGATCACGGTTAAGTGTGCTTAGGGTGGGTTTCAAGAGCTCCAAGCGTTAACAGTTGTCAGGACTAAACGACCAGCCAATGAATACTCAAAATACTCACCGAGTACACTATATGCATCCAATTATGAGATCAACTTTTCAAATCTGGAAAATGAATCTAACTAGACATCTAGCGTTTTCTACATTTTTTTAAATAACCCATGGATTCTCAGCCACAGTAATTCCAATGCAAATTTGTGGTTTAACTCTGGTGCGAAACAACGAATACTACACGGGAAATCAAAAGAAATGTTTGATGAAGATCCTTTGTCAAATGCTGAACGCTCTTTACATACTGACGTAATGTAACTCAAAATGGCTCAGAAAAATAAATCATTGCCCAATTTATGGACGAAATTGACTGGAAAGTGCGTCCTCTCATCCTCTCATGTTTGCTTTCCACAGTATAGCTGATACATGAAAAAGAAAAGCTATATCAGATTCACCTTTTTCTTTGTCTTTTTCTGCCTCCAGCTCTTCCCCAGACTAATGATAAATGAAGTGAAACTGTTCACTCCGTCAAATTTATACACATTCATAAAAGCCTGTTTATTTCTGCTTGGTACGCATTAACAGGGCGCATTCTTCCAGGTAGGGCAAAGCTAAATCAATTCAACGCGCCCTTGCAAGATAAATAAACAGAATATTAAATGATGCGCCGAATGAATGAACATGGTCTTGAATACGAGATTTGGCATAAGATATGCTCTTTCGAGTTTTGCCTAAATTCATGAAACATGATTCGCCCACCAGTCTGTGAATAAAATTGACATCAACAACCTGTGGACGATGATGAAGCCGACGTTATCAATATACCCTATTTGGTTAACAGGTTTAAATACTCTGTTTATTCCTTATATATGGGTAATTAGGAATGGTTAAAAATCTTTTACGGTAGATACCATTTAGCGATTTCAAGAAGTACACGTCGACGTAGGGGTGTTAACCACAATTGTCCAGACAACAACAAACACTACAGTCCAGTATTTTAACGACAAGTACGTAAAGCTTATTCTTTGACACATCTAATGGCCGTTGATATTTGAAGCTTACACTTTCTTTCTGTTGGCTGGATTCCTGAACCTACCACGAATTGATGGGCTTTTATATGATCTGCTTTCGTAACTAGCGCAACATTTTAACAAGCTTCAGTGCCAAATTCCGATTCATTGTTGCTGTCTGACCGAGAACACCACCCACGGCGATCTATACTGTTGCTAGAATTTCAGATCTAGTTAATGTTGCAACGATCGGTAATTGATCTAAGCTTATTTAAATTTCGATCAATTTTTTAAAATGAACACGAGTTTATACTTGGCGTAGTTTTGATTAAACTTGATTAAATACTTGCGAAATTGATGTTTTGCGGAAATAAGTGAAAAACTGCTTACACTTCCACGCGCTCCACCTTGACTCCCCAAGGATCTGTCGCTTCGTCCAACATGATCTAGAATACAATATAATGCACATTAAAAAAACGCATTAATTAGCTATGAATGCTTTCCCTGTAATAAAAAAATTCAAGGACTTGGTAATCTAGGTAGGCCTGATAAAAGATCTACTTTAAATGAACTTAAAAAAACTATTTCAGAAATGGGTTTTAATTGAAAAATGCTGGAATGAGAACATCGCATAGGCTTTTATTGTAACTAAGTCCTTGCAGTCTGCTCAGAGGCTTGAATGGGGAATTCAACACATCCACTTATACAAGATTTTGTCTGGCTTCAAATATTCATGCCAAAATTAAACAAAGGCTGTAGCTTAAAGGGAAAATCTTTTCTTTTGATTCAATCAGTCCGTGAACCCTATTGAGTGACACTCATTTTTCATTTTTCCAGCTGAAGCGATAGACAAAAATATTTAAGGTTGGCTGTGCAGATCATGGAACATGCTCCAACTTGACTTATACAGATTTTCATTTCCTGAAAATCTTAATCCTAGGGTTTATTTCTTTGGGTTCATTTGCCCCTCTGAAGCAATATTTTCTGGACAGCATGCCTTGATAGATAGCATCTCCTTTGCGTTGATCTTTCAGATTCTGTTACTATGGTCCATTTATTGGAATCTCGGCAGCGTTGTGATATTTCAATCTGATATGATCTCCTCCATGCTTAATGGGTCTTTTGTACTAGCTTGTAGTAGAACCAGTATTCAGCGATGTCGGCTAACGAAATATGAACTTTTTCTTAAACACGGGAGCTAATGTTACTGCAACTAGGAGAGGTTTCATTTGAAAATCAGCTGTGGGAGTAATTTGTTTTTTTTCCAACTTTAGAGGTATATTATGGCTCTGTGCCAGCGCCACAAAAACTCCAAAATAAGGCCAGTGCAGTACTAAACCACATGCATAAAATCTCGGCTTAGAAACCCTATGACTGTAGATATCAACGACTCCTTGTGCCTCTGATTTCAAGCATCAGACTTAAAAGTCTTTGATTTCCCAGTACGCAAACAGTGCAAATCTAAACTTAGTCAAAAAAGATTGTCAACGGGCGACTTGCCGAATCCCAATTACTTTTTCCTAGTTGATTTCTGCTGTATAAAAGTCATAATTTTAAAATTAAGTGCTATATGTAATGTCGTAAGCAAATTCTAATTCTAAAAGAAGTTTTTACCGGCTGAATGAAAGAGATAAAGACGGAATAGGCATTACAAATCCAACTTTTTCATACACTTTTAATCTACACTATAAGTCAATTTTCGACTCCAGAATCCCATACAAAAATTGTGCAATAATACTTCCCTGAAAAGGAAGTGTAACTACCATAAAGACACCTATTTTAGGGGTGCATGTTAATTCAAAGAAACAGTGTTGCAGTTGAATTTTAAAAATTTTAAAACCCACGTTTTTCCTCCCTTTACTGAGTAAATATCTCAATAAAACAAGAAATATTTATAGCGTTAACCATTTTCGGCGAAACAACAATAAGCTTGAGTCAGTTAAATATTGAATAAAATATTCTGTCACTCAGTTTTTTACAGAATTAGGTAAAAATATCAAAACTTCCGACCACTTCTTTGCCAAAATAATGCAAAGATAAATAAGCGCATGATTCTGACACTTCAAATTTTGTTAACTGGAAATAATTTTGTCAACTGCCAAGTGATCATTATTTTGATTCTGGCAGACGATAGCTATCGTCTGAAGATCTTATGGAGGACCATTTTTCAAAATGTGTCAATTTGTTTGACGAAATGTTCTATCTGCATATAGAGTCGATGTCACAGCAGTCCATGCATCGAAGAGCATCGTAAAATGATCGCAAGATTAGCTAAGAAGCTTTTGACAAAAACATTAACTTTTAAAACCAGTAGTTTTCCTCTGATCCCAGCCCTCCGACTGCATTCCCTTCTCAATTGCACAGAAGATAACGCAAAAAGTTATCTAACGTACTTTTTATATTCTTCGTTTCTGCGCGCCTTAGATAGACATCGGGAAAATGTTAAAACTGTACCGTCTTCAACGAAATATCGCCCCAATAACTAGTCGGAGTGGAATCAATTTAGAGATGTGAATACTGGTTTCCTTGTGTGACTTCATATGTCATTTGTGTTCATGTAGATATGCTGTCTAAGCCATTAAACTGACATTTTTTTGAAAAAACGAGCCTAAACGGTCTATTTCAGATTATCCTAACAAGTTATATTATCTAAGTCATGCAGTGAACTACTGATAGAATACATGTAGGAAAGTGCATGTTTCTTATTCTCCTTGACCTAGTTCGTCAAATCTAAATATAATGGAATGATATTCTTTCGTATTAAAACTCACCTGCATCATGCCGGAGATGGAGTCCCTCCCGGTCAGAATTTCAGATAGATTTTTGGTTCCAAGTGCATTACGAAGAGTGGTTGCTGCAAGAAGACGCGTAGATCGGTCCGCATCCTCGACATTGGTTATTGCCACTACCGGATTGTAAATTCGATAGTACACCACGGCGTCAACAGCTACTGTTACTGAATCCTTTGTGAGCACCTATTAAAATAAGCATAAGCCACTCACTTCACTAGGTTTGACCTTTTGTTCAAAAAATGAAATCGGTCTTTATATAGCAAAATATTTCAAGGCAGATCGAAGAGTTTCAGTATAAAGTTTATGAAAATTAGTTGTTTTTTGTAAACTACGTGAACGCAAAATGGACACTTTTTCTGGTCTTACTAGGATTCCAGTGCGTAATATCTGGCAGCTTATTTAAAACTTCAGCACTTTATTATATACATATATGTATAAATTGAGAGTAATCAGCCTTAACCCAAGGAACTCCAGAGTTTGAGATACAAATGAAAGAATTTTCATTTAGCTCAGGCTTGTGTCACCACAAGTCATATTGAGAGCACTCAAAATCTTGTCTCCTTGACTAACTGAGTACTAATGATCACTTATAACGCTTTAATTATTTGCAAAAGTCCTGGATGCAAGGCACTACGTTAAAATTTTATATAATTTGTCCCAGTGTTTTGGTAAATCTAAACTTTATCCTGGGATTCAGAGGTCTCAATTGTCTCCTTTTTCTTCAAAGCCTTCTTTTTAATCGTCTAAATTCACACAGCGCAAATGCTAATTTTCTGCATCACTTTATTCCTTCACTGTGTAGCAAATGTGCTTTCATGCAATATTACTGATAAAGTGTGAAAAAACTGTTTACACGTCGATGATTCTGAGCGGAATAAAATGTATACAGAGAGCGGCATTCATGATATGGCCGACAATGCTTTATCTGAACAGCTCATGTATTCCCCACTAAATTTTCAAAAATTACAACCTTACTAACATAAACCTTGCCAAAATTTATTATTTCATACATGTTTCTGGATCATTTAGATTTATATAATTGTTTTCAAAGTTGGAACTATTCCATCTTATAACAATGACTGGTTAAGGCTTGCTGAACCCCTTTCTTCTAGAACTTTTAAGATTTGGGCAGCCATAGCTTGATCACATAGCTAGCTTTGAACTGTTCCACTTCCACCTATGCAGCTACCAGTTTTGTTGCAACGGATAAAGCTATGCATTGGCGCCATTCAGAATTCTGCAAATATTTTCATTAATGTAAGTTTATCCAACCAATTCTACGTCTGCGACTCGGCTAAAATATGCAATTATAACATCTGTTTCTAGATAAGATGCCTCCTTGCAATGACTTGTGACTGATTTCCGAATGCCACAGTTGTGAACTATTTTTAAATTTCTCTAAAGCTGCCTCGCCTAATTGCCCTGGAGGTTTCTATTATTTCCTCTGTCTGCAGAGCTGTAAAGTCTTTTAGTATTGCATTAGACGCGTTTTGGACAAATCATGAACTATGGATACCTACGCTAGTTAAATGGACGTTTTACTATCCCATCCAATTTTAAGCACACATGCGGTATACACGCACAAATTGCTAATGATGGTGCCCTTACCGGCATCTATTTTCAGATGAACTCAAATTGCTTGCAGAAAAATGTGAAACCAAGTATTCGTATACGTAAATTCATAATTAGCAATCGTTTGAAAAAAAGCATTTAACAAAGGAAAGGTCAAATAGAGATTAGCCTGATTCTTCTAAATTTAACTTTCAGTGGATCATTCTTGAGTTCAGAATAAATTATAAAGCAACCTACTATTCAAAACAGGATGAAATATCAGAATAATTCATGATTTTTGTCCCTCCTAACTAACCAGTGTAGGTCATAGTCCGTCATCCCAAATTTTGAAACAAATAACCTAATGAAATACTATTTCGATGTTTTGGCATTAACTTTGCTTAATTAGGAAAAGTACTCTAGTCAATGAAAAATTATTTAATTGCCTAAAATGGCCATTTCCTGGCAGAAATTGGGAAGGAATATTTGAAAAATTTTGAACACTATGATGTTTGGTAATTCACATGTGGTCCTTGTCAAAATGCCATCGGGTTATGACATTGCGCATTTCTTTCTCAAGCTAAAAGAATGTCTGGTTAGCATTTCCGTTCGCAGTGCTGCCAATTTAGCTATCTGTGAATCTAATTTTTGCTTTGTGGCTTTTACAACGAGCAAGCCGACGTATTGAAATATGCCATGAAGCGAACATTTCTGATTAATCAAAGGTCAGATTACCTTCCTTTATCTGAAGTCTTGTAATAGAGGTACCTTCAAGTACTCAAATATCAAATGTAACTAAATTTAAACCTTGATAGAGAAGCAGAGGACAATAGAATATGGTTTCTAGATGAGAGCAATAAAACAAAATTTCTATTCAAGTGTTAATTTTCATTCATACCTCCTGAGGTGGAACCTCAAAAGTCACAGTTCGCAGATCGACCTTTCGAATCACATCAAGACAGGGGACCGTGAAAAAGAGTCCAGGACCTTTGGCTCCCCCAGGGAGGATTCGTCCCAATCGAAAAAGCACAGCCCGTTCATATTCTGCTATTACCTAAAAACCGCACAAATTGTATAGATATTCTTATTTACCAGTTGAAAGTCCTTTCATTTTCGTGGGTTTCACTGAAAAAGCCTTTGCATTGAATATGATGTTTATACTAAAATTAAAAGCTTTTCGCTCCATTGCCTTTACTCACGCAACTCAACACATTTATCAAAAGCCAAAAAAAATTGTTTTGCTCTTGAAGGGGTACGCCACTTGGCGAGTCGCATACTTTTAGCATACGTTACGAAATCTGGGTGAGACGCCCCACAAAGATTGTCAAGACTTTCAAACAAATTGGGAAACCCAATTTTATATTTTGTGCTTACATTACTTATTCCACATTCAAAACTAGCAAGAGACTAAACATATCTACTTAAATTTATTCGGAGTTGAATTTGGCATAACATACGTTCCATTTAGGCTATGTAGAAAAAAACATTATGAATTGAACCCAAATTTTGGCTGTAAATAGAAAATTCGAAGGCTAAGCAGAGATGACAGCAACAAGAAGTGATCGAAAGTGCGGGAAAGCCTAATTACGTGAGGCATCAGCATCTGAAAATCGTGGAATTCTTTCACGAGATCAGGAAAGATTGCTAACTGGGAAAACTCAGCGACAGGTGAGACTTTTTGTTTTACGCTCTTTCAATCTATGCATAATTAAAGTGATATCTTTTCTAATGAAATAATAGATACTACTCCTGAAGGAGTAACTAGCAAACAAAATTGGTTTGTATCTTTACGTCCAAGTCATACTAATAAAATAAATAGCTTGTACTGAATATAGACTGATGACATTGCTATGTGGAACAGCTAAATCACCCACTGAAATCTAGAGAGTTGGGCGGAAATACGAGACGCCTTTACACATTTTAGAACCCTAGTGAAAAGGCTAAAGTGCCGTTTCAATACGCAGAATTCCCGGTGAACTTTAGAGTACATTTTAGTCTTAATAAAATTTCTTTTTTTTTAAGTTTGAAGGTTTCAATAAGCATTAATGTCACATCCTTCTCGGTCTATTAAATTTCGCTCTAGCAAGTCAAAGAACAGACACAGTGCCACTGCAATAATTTATTTTATAGCATCAAATTTTTAGCGGTTACCTGGACTTCAACTTTGCAATAGAGTTGTAGCACATTCGAGACCTGTTGTCGGCATCAAGTTTCTGTTAACTGGCTGGTACACGAATTCTATTTTGCTTAAAATGCGTGTAATTTATTTTCTAATCAAATAAATGAGTAGACTTTTTTTATTATTTAGTGGTTAATTATGTGTCAGCTGGTGTAAAAATGTCGATGCATTGGAAAAGTTTGATAACTGTTATTAGACACAACATCCATTGAAACGTTCGTGGTTCTGGGTGGTTGAAATAGGGCACGTTAGAAGCTCTCCCAACTGTTTGATTTATGGTTCGTCATTAGTCCTATTCCACTCATTCACCATATTTTTTTGATGCAGCCTAATTCCTATAAGTCAAAAGTTTTTAAATAATCTAATGCTGCATGAAGTGGACTCGAACTGAAACAGCTACGACACTATTGCCCTCGTTGCCGGGCACTATTGAAAGAGTGGGTATTCATGCCAAATTTGTTGTGGAACAGCCTGATACCAAGAAACGCATGATAAATTGAACAGAAGTCGGTTTTGGTGGCTTTTCTATATTTGACTGTAGAATGATAGCTTTTTTTACATAACTGAAACACAAATAGGAATATTTGTCTGGTGTCCAGCTCAAATTTTTGGGTTTTATGGTTTTTTTTTTCAGAAGCAGTAGATGAGACTTTTTTTTAGATATCAGTCTTTTAAATGATACAGGTAAATTTGGTGAGAAATTTGCAGGGCCAATGAGAGGGGCGGCCTGATAGGACTAATCGCCCACCGGACGTTTAAAATTAGATTATGGCAACAGAAGCATAGCTTCGTTTAGCCTGGTAAACAAGGCATGACCTAAATACCTGGATTCATGGTCACAAACTAGACTGTGGAAAGTGCGTGCATGTGGCAATGAATGGAATCTCCGTCAGAAAGTTAAAAATACTTCTGTAGGGGAATTTGGACTTTCTGCACTTAACAGAGTTGAGGAGGAACGAGGAACATTACGAAGCTGCACTGCTACCTATGCGACGAAACCACGCCAGAAAAGTGATCAGAAAACCGAAAATGTCGATAAAAGCTTATAAATATTTTCTGTGCTAACTGTTGTGTGATACCTATTGTAAAAGCTATTGTACTTCTATTCTACCCCCAATGAGTTTTTGAGACTTGCCCTAAAGGTTGGAAGTAAATAAGGAAAAAAATAAAAAAATGAACGCGATTCCAATAAACTATTACCGCACGACGGGACCATGGCGAGGAATGACCAGGGAGCTGAAAACATCAATTTAACTTTTATGTACTATGCGTATACGTCTAGCTGTTTTACAAGCCCTTTGCTTTCTTATTGTACCCCCAAAACGTTTTGGGATTTGCCCAATAAGTGGGATTGAATAAAATTTTCCATGACTGGTCACAAACTGGCATCTAAATATTCAATTGGATCATTAACATTTGATCGAAATCGTTAAACTAAGCTGATGAACATTTTTTGTATTTAAGTTGTGATGTGTTGAAGAAATGGTCATTCCTACCAAGGGAAAATTTTTAAAATTAAAGTATATTATAAGATGTTCTACATTCCATTTGACTGTTTCTGGTCTCATCTTTTAGCTGCTATAAACCGTATACAATGCCACCAAAGCCGATGCAAAGAGATTATATTTAAACCCAACAGATTTATTAACACACTGATTCATCCATCCATTCATCTCTGAATAATTAGTAGAAATAGACACTGGATTGCAAAATAAATCTTGAAAACTTATTAAGAGAACCCAGTTAACTGCTAGAACATATCAATAGAAAAAATCCATTAAAAGATTTGATTGCAAACTCCACTTTCTAGAGCTTTTCTTTTTTTTCCAATTGCTTAAATGAGATTTAATTGCTACGCTTCCGTTTTAAGGTATTGAATCCGTGACTCTTGCATTTGTAAATTTACAAATATTTGTAGGCATTTACTTGATTAGTCAATTGATCTTTCTGATTTGCTCTTCAGATTATTCCTGTAAAGTACATACAGGCCATCAACCACCAAACCTGAGAGAGTTTTTTTCAAATATTGTTTAGCTCTATTTATCCTCCATGGTATTAATGTAGAGCATACAACAAAGGATATTTATTTCAAATTAATCCAGGCATTGATTAGATTGACAAAAGGTGGAGTCTATTTGAAGTTGCTTGATTCTGACTATTGTTTAATGGACTGTTGTATTGTGAAACAAATAATGTTGATGCCAGTAGCAATTTAACATATTTACGAAAAAAAATTGTTAACACACTGATTCCATTCATTCATTCATTTCATTCAATCATCCATCCATTCTTCGATCTCCGATTAATTAGGAGAATTATACATTGAATCGCAGAATAAATCTTGAACACTCCTTTTGAGAACCTTGTTAACTACTAGAAGAACATATAAAAAGAGAAAATCCGTGAACTAGTTCTTATTGCGAATTTGCCTTTTTTTCCAATTGTTCAAATGGCATTTAATTGCCATGATTCTGTTTTTAAGGCATCGAATCAGTACCTCTTGCGTTTGTACATTTACGAATATTTGCAGGCACTTACTTGATTGGTCAATTAATAGTTCTGATTTGCTTTTCAGGTTATTTCTGTCAAATACATATGGGCTCTCAGCCATCAAACCTGAGAGATAAATTTTTAAAATATTATTTAGCTATATTTAGCCTCCACTGTGTTAATGTAGAATATACAGCACAGAATATTTATTTCAAATTAATGCAGACATTGATTTTATTGACAAAAGGTGTCGAAGGAGTCTATTTGCAGTTGTCCAATGGACTGTCGTTAACTGGATTGTAGAATGAATAACGTTAATGCAAGTAACAATTAAACAAAATTATGAAAAACAAATCTGGCGACCGTATAAACTCAAGATTAGAAAGAAATTAGTTTATCGCATAAGAAAAGTCTTTCCATAAAAATTTTCTATCTCGGTGGAATTTCGTCATTTGGACCGTTTAACGGCTAATTTCCTTG
This sequence comes from Moniezia expansa, assembly GCA_019097775.1. Classification (NCBI taxonomy): domain Eukaryota; kingdom Metazoa; phylum Platyhelminthes; class Cestoda; order Cyclophyllidea; family Anoplocephalidae; genus Moniezia; species Moniezia expansa. The sequence goes on along the minus strand of JADFDV010000076.1, from coordinate 186,759 downwards.
AGCATATAATTACTTTGCTAACAACTAGGTGTTACTCAAGAACTAGCTATGCTCGTAAATTAACATTTTGAAAAATCATGGTAGATTTTTATAAAAAAAGCCAAAATATCTGGAAATAAATAACTATGACTCGGGGACAATTTTGTGCAGAAATCACAAGTGATCAGCTCCTGTAGTGTTTAGCTAAGCCAAAACCTATATTTTTGGGTTCAATAGGTCGCATTTTGACAAATTTACCATAAAAGTGCCAACCAAGGAAAGGTAAATAATTCAGCTTGCAAATAAATTTTGAAATCATAGCCATATAATTATAGCTAGCTCCATTCGGTCAGAGCTGAGCGCAGTTAGTTAGCCTTTCATCATGCGATTCACATGTGCCTGAACATAAACCGGCAAGAGACTATGAAAATAAGTTTCGAATATCGAACTTTGTCCAAGTTTTATGAGAAAAAATCGCAGTCACAAAACAATATTAAATAAAACTGAATATGAAAGATTGTGCAAAGACTATTTAGTTCTTTTCTATTTCATTCACATTTACGCCTTCATCTCTCCGGTTTGAAAGAAATAATATTGTGTTATTTTGAAGTTCGATATTGCAATTCATTTTATAAAATTGTGTATCCAAGACCTGTTTGTTGGTTAAAAAGGAAGAAAGTACAGGGGAAAATAAACTAAAGAGCCTTATCCATGGATTTTGATTGAGGCTTAGGTAAATTTCTGAGCAGCTTACCGGTTGATATTCACCAGAATTTTACAAACTGTCACAACAAAACATATACAACATATCGTGGTAGTAAGATTTGTAAATACAGTAGCGAAATCATAGAAGTTTTCCTTTAATTGCCTTTGCTACCGCCTACAATTAAAGAAGTTACCGAGTAAAAATAGTACATTTCCATAGCAATTTGACTCAAATTTAGATACAATGTACTCTTAAAAGATGAATATCACAAAAAAAGTTATGTATGTTTTATGATTAGATTTTAAAAAAATTGCCTTCAAAATTCCAGAGAAGAAGATTTTTGAGAAATATAGAAACAAACATATTGAAATTACGCAAAAGTAGTATCTAGGCTTACTAGAAAGCTAATGATTGGGTTTAAACCGAAATCAACGACTGACTTTTGAGGTTAATAATATTCTGTTTGCCGTGTTCACTTTTCATAAAACACTGTAGATACTTTAAAGAATTGTGATTGAAGAACTAGAAAAGTCTGATTACCCCAAAAAACCCTATCACGAATTCAAGTAATATATGAGCTGACGACTGTCGATTAAGCTGGTTTCAACTATGATCGTACATCGCTTCGTTGGTTGCTCACAGTTTACAATACCATGATGGATTGCACTTTCATGGTAAGACGTTCCACGGTAGTGTACAGGAGCTTTAAGGTTTTATTCCTTATAAAAGACTGTACGCAAATGAGTACGTGAGGCCTGGAAATTGATCAGTCAGAGTTACAACACCTCATTCGTCGGTGGGAGATGAGTACTTTCATTTGAGTCAATAGTGCATTGTATCTGATTTAAGGTCAAGCTTTACCGGGGGCAAAGAGAGGAGGAACAGTATCCGTATGTCGAAGTGATTATTCTCTCTATTCCACTCCACGATTCGGGGAAGTGGACTGTATCCACAGACCCACTTTTGTAACCAAAGTTGTGTGCCTTAAGACCACTTATCTTTGTAATGCCAAAAGTGTCTTGGCGTTCAAAAATATGGTGATCCACTAATTCTTTATCAGATGAGCATCCCGGTGACGCAGACTCTGAGGTATCAGAAAATAGTGCATTAGCTTTCGGAGTAATCATTAAATATTTCGTTTTTGGGTGTTTAGTAAGAAAAATGTAAGAAAAGGCCAATATTATGCTATGAACTATTAAGTACAGTGCTTCCAATCTGATCTCAAATGGACATTTACCTTCTGTGACGACAGCGCCAAAATATGTATTTTGAAGAAATTTTAAATTAAAGTTAATGAATCACAGATCTGTAAAGGTGAAAATTTCATCATTGTGAGCTGTTTTCTAAATATTAACTTGCAATTTTCGTAATTTGAAGTTTTCTGCTCCCTTTGAGTTTCAACTTGCGTATACCATTAAGGTCTATTCTTAAAATATTTAGCACTCAAAGATACAAAATACCCCTTTGGCAATCTTAAGCTTTGCATATGAGAGCTGCTTTGGTCATTTTCATGCTCAATGAGGCGAGCACTGTTTTTGTTCATTCAAAATGATTATGCAGCATAGCTTCAAAAGTGATTATCTCCGCCATATATGTTTCATGAATGAAGCACATGAGATTAATCACGGAAGAAGTCTTGTTATAGTTTATGCAAGGTTGACGCACTCTCTTCAATCACCTGCTGTTCGAATTCGGGCCCTAATTCCTTTACAATTGTAGTTCGACCGCATGACGTGGGCACCCAGCTAATCGAATAAGAGTGGGGGTGCTCGATCAAAGCCACTTTAATAAGCATCTTGCATTGTCAAAGCACCCTTTTTTCGCTAGTTTAGCTTCAGGGATGACCTAGCTCCCTAATTTATAATTGAAAAGGTGTTATAAGCATCCGGTACGAGAAGAAGCACGATAAATTAGAACTGAATACTCACCTTGATGCAGAAGAACATGGAAATAGGGAAGGTGAGCATTATAACGATATAGGAGAGACCAAGGAGAACGTAGCTGCAACATCCCATTTCTTTTGTCTTTGAAATCTGAACTAAATTGCGTTCAAAAAACGGAAAAGGGATTACATGCTTTAGCGAGGTTTTAAAGTCGATCTAACCAAGCCCATTTCTCATTTTTACGGTTAATTTGGAGCTTATCTTCTTTAAAATCTCAAGTCCTTCTGTACGACCCACTTAAGTTAGATAAAAATATCATATAATATCTATGAAAAGTCATGTTTTAACCCAGAAAGATATTACATAAAACAACGAAGATATCCAGAGGCACTTGAGAAAGTTTCATGACTTTCGGTCAGATTCCAAATAAAGCTCCTGAGTAAAATATACCTTTCATTTTTAGCCTGTCACTAAAAAAATCCGCCTTTTTTGGCACAAGTTAGCATGCATTTATGGCCTCTGATAAAAAATGCTTAAATCAAAATAATTTGCAATAACCATTTCAACTGTACCATACAAACTAACTGAATTTTACCTTTCCATTGCATAAACTTAGTTATAATGGACGGCAAGTGACTTTTGTTTAAGTCCTCTGTCTTTCCAGAGAGGTGAATCTGGAAAGATCAGTCTCCCTCCCTGTCAATTTTCGTAGTTTGAAGATGCATAATATTTAGTCTAAGAGTTTTTTTACATAATCTTTTTCTAGTTAAAATTTTCTTGTACCAAAGACAATGCTACTTTTGTATTTTCTTATCCATGCCGTTTTCCGAGAAATGGATTAACAATAAACCTATTTTAACAGTAACTGTACAATGTGCCTCTTGTTTGTCATATTAAATAAAGCTCTGAAAGCAAAGCAAATTTTATATTACCTTTGCATCTATCGCTTGTCAAACTACTTCAAAAGTATTAAAAATTCATCATAGTAGCAGGTCCTTGTAAATATTAAGCCGTGAAGCCTTTGGGTACCCTTGAGACCAGCTTTCAACCCTCGATGCACTAAATGCCATGAACTAAATTTGCACCTGCACCTCCGATAGGTAGAGAATGACTCTTAACATATTATATCCTTTCAGCATGACTTTCATAAGAGACTCAAATGAGTGTTCACGAGGCCCGCAATATAAGTAGCTTCCCAAATCACAGATACAATTTTTTCACCTAAACGCATGACAAAAAATAAAGGTGTCAGACTTCACCCTTTCCCTCTTAGTCCCAAAACTGATGAGCTTATTTTGCAAACTTTATTTTCCGAAAAAAAGGAGGCAATAATTCAGGTGAAGATAGAACTCAAAATCTAACCTTAATAAGTAATTTTTTGTCCTAAGTGCATATTATAAATTTAAGCTCTGTTTCAATATATTTGAATGGTGATTTCTTACCACCGTCCATGGAAGTTCGTGGATTTACAACTGAATATTTTCGAGAGTCCGCTAAAAGAATGCCTTCACTTCCAACTATAGATGAGTCATTGGGATTCGAGAGACTTGGCTGTGGCATATTCATCACAATGAGGTTGAGCCTGAAAACTTAAAGCACCTCAGAGAGTGTCCGACAGGTCCTACTGTCGGTCATGCTTAGTCCTACTTAATGTTTCTGTCAAATATCAGATAAAAATATTTTAAATTTAGCAAATGGAGATGTAAAGAGTGAACAGCGAATACTTACTAGCATTCAAATACACTCACAAGCCCCTAGCACGCCCCTATTTGCTGGCCAGCCATCCGAGCCAATGCGACTGAATGGGAAGCAATCAATGCCACCAACGGCAAGACTAGAGGCGCACTGTTGGTCACTACAACATTGGCGGGTGTGCGGAGTGGATGTAGTCACGCGTGCCGACGTGTATGTGAATAGCTGCTTCCCAGTTCTGTGAACTTAATCTCACCATAATCGGCACTACTGTTTATAATCCTTCAGTCCAACTTCAGCCACATCACTATCCACAAAAATGCAAATTTTAGTGCCTTCCATGAACACCGATTTTATTTGTTTGTTAATTCTATTTACTTAAATTTAAAATTAAAAGGCTTGCAGTACTATTATACGCATTTGTAAATTGGTGACTTCCTGATGACAAGTAAAATTTGACCCCCCCCCCCATGTAGTCGAAAATTTTACTTTATAAAGGGAGATGTTGACTTCAAAAAATCACTCTTATGAAACTGGAGTGTCTCCGCAATTTTTCCAGAAATATTTTCTACATCATTTAAGAACCTTAAGAGCATTCATTGTAAAGTATTCGAACAAATCTAACTTTATTATTATTATTCAGTTGCACTTTGGGTGTTTTAATTCGGATATTTTCTATTTCTCATTTATGGTCCTAGAACGTCCTTCGAGGTTAAATCGTTCGTTTTCTAAACCTATGTCCAGGTTAGAAGCCTGTTATCAGCACTTGCCTTTCGACCATCCATCGAAACAAAGCAAATCTCACTAGCTAGCCCAAACGCGTTTAGATGCAATTATTTATTGAAAATTACCGCACGACCATTTGGTGGGACACCGCCAGACACTGTTAAGAACAAAAAGGGTCCTGAATCTGCTTTACCTTATCATGATAGGGTTAAGAGAGTTTTTGGCTGTCTATCTATCTATGTATCGAAAGTTCCTGAAATATAAATTTTCAAAAATTAATTTTGCCACTTGGGTCAGGGAAGTCTCCATTTGTCATAGTTCTCCTTGAGTGAGACGAGATTTTCAGGTTGTTTCATGTTTCATAAGTTTAAGGCCAGTTCACTTTATCACGGAACTTTAAATTTAAACGAAGTTAATGCAAAATGTAACATCTTAGTTTTAAAAACAATCAGTGATAACAACTCTTCAGTTATTCATTTATTATGGTGCTGACTTTCGGGCGACTAATATTTACCACTAAAGCAACCACTAGTTGATACTGAGTAAAAAATTCTTCAACTTTGCAATTTATAAATATGTATATATCTACCATACTCATTCTACTAATGTTTTAAAACGCTGGCCATGGAGGATAGTGTTTGGCGAATTCGCATCATTTGCTTTTGGAAGCCATTCTCAAGCCATGCCTCACCCATCCACTATAATCCTTAGTGGTAATGCAAATAAAAGTGTTGCCGCTTCTATTGATGCTCTATGTATCGTGCTGTTTTTTTCTCTAACTCTCAAAAACAACGGATTGATTCATTCAGCCTTCCTCTCAACCTGAAAAACAAGAACAAGATCTCGTTCGGCCAATAATACTCATGTAATCCAACTGCTTTTAAGTATTAAATAGTTATAGGAATCATGCATTTATTGAATGAGATTCATTGATTGCTGTGATGATAACCCATAATAGATGCTGTCTACACTGAATTCTAGGCTAAAACTCGAAGTTGTGCATTGCAATCGTACATGTCATGTGATCTGTTACAGTAGGCGTAGCAATTGCTTTCCTCGATCTGGATACGCTATTGCCTTACGATCAACATTCCTACATTTTCAACTCTTCTTTCACTAAGGTGCACCGCTTTTCTTAATCCATTATTGTAAGCTTTGGTAAAACTTAAGAACATTTCTTGGCGTATGCTCATGCCACAAGTACTCATTTATGCTGTCAAATTGATTTTGACGTTTTGATGCAGATGATCATTTTCACTCAAGGGGATCTTGATTTAGCCATTTTCTAACTGAATAACTTTGATAATTTAGGCTTTCAGGGTAGATGAATTCTGTATTTCAAATTAAGTTCCCTGATTTATGATGAGCCAAAGCACTTCTGTTGAATTTTGACATACTAACAGTTTTGATTAATTCTGCTTTATCCACATTATTCCAAATCGCGATCTCTTTTGAATGCTTGGTCTTGAAAAAAGTTTTTCAAACTGTACATTCAAGCTAAAGTATTTATATATTTATTTAAATAATTTAGCATTTGAATTGAGGTGTGCACTGCACTGGTTAGATATTAGGTTGGGTAGCACGAAGGATTTGATGAGACCTAGAAGGGGCACAAACTGGAGAGGTGAATTCTTAGAGGAAAGGGTGCAAAATGTGAAAATAGGAATTGCTGTCTAGAAGGGATTGATAATAATGCATAGTCCAAAGCCACTGCTGACATTGAAGAGCCAATTAAATTGTATAATTGCCTTCAAAGTACCAATCCTTGCACTTATTTGTTCATCAGGTAAGTGCTAAGTCTTAGCAGATTTTGTAAAATTTAACTATAATAGCGTTTTTATTGATTTACAATCCACCCATTAGAGCAAGTCTTAAGGACTTATTAGGGGTACAAAAGAAGTACAAATAGCTTTTATAATGAGCAGCACACAACAGTTAACACAGAAAACAGTGGTCGCTTCTCTGGCATGGTTTCATCATGCAGGTAGCAGGTCAACTTCGTAGTAGCACCTAGTGCGTCCTCGACATTGTTAAGGCAAACAGTCTTCGTACCTCTTCTAGAAGTCTTTAAAACGTTTTGACTGAAACTCAATTCATTGCTACATGCACGCGCTTTCCACTGTCCGTTTACCAGGCTGTACGTGGTTGTACTTATGCTGACATAATCTAATTTTAAACCCCCGGTAAGTGAATGTTCGTATCGGGTCGCCCTATCATTAGCCGCCAGAGTTGCCCCTGAGGTTACCGGTGATCACCACGAGTAGGTTTGACCACCTATTATAGCGTTGTGCTTATGCATGCATTTTTGCTGTAGATAGTCTGAGTTTCGAGGTAAATGCAAGCCAGGTGTGAAGAAGAGCCATAAAATTTGTCTCGGCTATTGTGAACCGGTTTTGGTCTTCAAAAACGAATTTAAAAAATTGGCGAAAAATGGTACATGTTAATTGGTCCGCTAAGTGATTTAAAACAATGAATCTGCGGTTGCCTAGAGAGATCGCTCTCTTGCGCTCCATAGAAATCAGCTCGCCGATTTACATGGACTCTATTTATTAGAGCATTGAAGATAATGGACATCGATTCTGGTTATGCAGTAGCGAGGTCCTTCAACTGTCTTAAATTTGTAAAAAGATCTGCAAGGCTTAGAATAACATAGTTTTCTGCCAAAATAGAGCTTTGCGCCTCTAACTCTCTTCTAAGTATTTTAACCTCTAAATACAAGTGCTGGCGCTAATAGACTTTGTCAGTCGAATATAGTGACAAATGGCCAGAACTTTGGCCACTTTTAGCAGAAGCAGGAATTCGGGTAGCTGGTTCAATTGACTTCATCATTTTTTATCAAGCTTCCGAAACTATTTTTAAGCGTCTATTAATGTAAATTTTTTTCTGATTAGCTTCATTTGCATGACCCACAGTATGAATATGTAGAATAAATTGCTGGCATAAAAGACACAACTCGAACGCTTCTTAGAAAACACTGCATCGGTCAGGGCCGTTCTACACCATATTTTAAGAATTCAAAACTCACATACACGAGCCTAGTAAATTAATGGTCTGAGATTAAAGCGAACTGAAAAGCCATTGTTCAAGGTCCTAGAATGTAGTGGTTAGGTGAACGTTCATGTCAAGAAGGATTGTATAATAATGATGGTAGGTGAAAAGGTCTCTTGAGAGTAGAAACAGGCAAAACTAAATGTTGATTTCCATGATTTAGGGACGAATATCCTGTCATTAAATCTTTCATAAATTCCAAATTGGATTCTTAAGTACTTTCTATTAAGTAAAGACTTCGACAAGTGCGACAAACATAGGCTGTGCTGCATTAGACTATTCTCTTCTTGAGATTTTGGAAAATTCCCTGTTCCCTCCTCTCAGTCTTTTTCAATAAGCATTGTTCATACGTAATTTTTGGGCATAGATCCTTAATGAATAGTGTAGTAAAAAGAAGAGACATGCACAAAAGAATTAATTTTCAACTCTGTTCATCCTTATTCTTCTCAACTGAATTTGTTGGCTCACTCACGGCTTCAGCTTCTCTGATAAAAGGAACAAACGATCCTCTTTAAGGTGCATTTCTGGCCTTTCAAAAATTTTGTTGATCCTGTAGCAAGTTCCTACTTGGCTTACAAAGCAAAACTATTTTTCTAGAATCATTTTTCAGGACCATTTTTCTCCCACCCGACTGCAACAAAGAATCTTTGACTTTTCAGGGTCTCAAAGAGCACATTCGTCTTGCCTCGAATACGCTGTCAATGTCACTCTTGTCCTTCAATAACGCGAGAATTTGGTTTTTATTTTTGAAAACCTTTCAGACAGTTGATGCGTCACTACCTTTGGTAATTTAGATGACATTTAGTTAACCAAGTTTATTAAATAACAGCGTTATTTCTGAGGCTATTAAGAATGGTAGGATTGAAGAAGTATTTAATCTTTGACATAAGGACAGCATGTCTTGGAAATCAAATGGCTTATTTTTCTTGTATATTTCTCGTTATCAAACGTTGTCTCTAACTGACTTCCTGAACGCTCGTGAGGGAAATACAAGACCATTTCAACAATGATTAGTTAACAAAATACTCTCGCTCTCACATTTACACTAGCGGTGTTGCCAACCAAATTAATTTGACATCAGTTTGTTTATTCCCTGGATCACCTATTACCATTTTAGAATAAATCTCCATTAATTTAAAACAGTTATTTTCGTCTTTGCTTTCGGTTAAATTTGAAATCTTTTACATTCGCGATCAAAGAAGATAAAGGATTAAGATCTGACAAAATTTGTCTAAAATGATTTTGTTCTGGACAATAAGGAGCGAAATTTGAACATGGGAAGACATCTGAAATACCAAATGCGGGGGGTTATCAATTCAAATACATAATCGGACAGAACATTTCGCCATCTATGAATTCGACAATCAGCCACCGATAGATGGGATCCCATTCAACTCGTTAGCTTTGTGAAATTTGTAAACATGTTTCCGGCAGTTAACATGGGCTGATGTCTAGAAAATGGGATGTCGACTTTAAAACTCTGAAGAGGACGTGGATTTTCAATTAAATACATTAAATTTTTGGTGGCAGCCTAGTTTCGATGACCCAGAATCCAGACTGATTTGCATTAGATCAAAGTCATTCAGATCATTTCCACTTTACATTCTTTCACAAACCCACTTCATGCCAGTTCATATTAAATCCTTTATTTCAGTGATAATAAAATTTGGACGATAAAGCTGATGGCTGAGAATTTAAAAAAACAGTTGTGTGAACATCGTAAATGTAAAAACAATTGCCAAAGACAGTCAGGAAATGGCACGTTGGGTATTATTTGTTGAGCTGTTTTTACTGCTTTCTCCTATTGTTCCACTTGTACGAGTGCTTCCGCGCGACTTACGGAATCCAAGACGCTAGTTAACTAAGGATGAGTGGCTGTAAGCCACGTGATATAACCTGGAATTGATGGCGTATAGAGAACTGTGATCCTGAAAAGCTCTTAGATGATTCTCTTTAGGAAAAATCGTAACCTCACTGATCCATTAGAAATTTCATTCTGATTTATTCTTGTAGATATGAAAACCATTTCAGTAGGTACTTCTGCTGCGCATTGTTGAGAATGGAACCTACTGTAAAACGCGCTGATATATGTTGACCGGCGTAGCAGTTTCCCAAGCAGAAATAAGGCCTTCTTTATAAATAGTCTTGTGCAAACATGAGAAATTCCTAGAATAACTTTTAAATGGCAGAATGTATTCTACTAAAATTTCAAGTTGTTAGCGAATACAATCATTTAATATGAGTTGCATGAGCGATTGAAGCAAGTTCAAAGGCTAACGTTTCTGAAGTGCATACTCTCAAACTTCCGACTTTCATTTATTAAAGCTCACTCTACTTTCCAGTCCAATTTGGAATTTCTTAACCAACTGCCGTTTGATATGAAGCTTTGTAGATCTATCTAATATTTGTAAAATGTCTACCTAGGCATAATTGCAGTGCTATTACTAACAATTTTAAAGAGGTTCCAGTAAAGATACCTTTTACTGTAGCCATGGCCAAAAGTCATCTTCATTCCAACCTTAAACCACAGACTATGCTTCAATGGGTGAGTTAAGCCAACCCGGCATGTTAACCATTTATAAGCCAATATTCGGTCACATAACCATGATGATCCGGTTGTAGCCATTTTTATGAAGGACCTCTTGTCAGCCCTTAAAAATATTAGGAATGCATATTTATTTTTGCTTTGGGCTGTACTACATCCAAGACGAAGAATATTTGACCTTAAAAGGCGCATCGACACGCACCAGGAGCCTGAAAAAGTCAGTGGTTGTGAGGACTGATTTATTATATACGCTCCAGTATACCCTAGTTCAGTCTCCACTTCCCTACTGAATAGGGTCTGTTGAACAACAAAGGTTTTTTTACTAGCCGGTAAATGTGGCAGTTCTGGGATTCTAATCCGCTTCTCAACCACTTAGATTTGGCTTCCCCTGAGTTATAGGTATTTTATTTTTATTTTTTTTAAAAATATGGGACCTTCTTCAATTTTAATCGCAAGATAAACCATCGTACTTTGCAAAAAATTAAATTTGTATGTCAGATTCAAATCAAAATTAACTTTACTCGAGATTTTACAAATAAACCAATGAATTCTGATATTAAATAGAGCACTACTTCCAATAAATAGAGCTAGCTTTCTCTCACGATGATTCGAAGTCTTTTTGGTTCAGTTGACATCGAATGCAGACAAGAAGCTAGAGCAAAGCAATATTTGGAGAAGACTACACTTCCGTACAAATATTTTCAAGTGCGGAATGGCTTGTAAAGAAAGCACGTTGCAGGGCATAATTCCTACGGTAATGTTTTTGTTTTTCAAAAGTAAATATTCACAAAAATACATCAAGCATGGCTAGAATGGTTTGACGGATAGCATACGCCTTCTAAAAATCAACAGACAAGGTCTTCATGTCTAAAAGAATTTGACTGGCTACTTAGATATCAGACGAAATCACTGCCAATTCATCTTATCGCAATAGCTTTTATTTCGCTGCTAAAAGGAGAATGACTTACAAATGGAGGAAAGTAACGAGTTCGTTCACCAATTGCAATAGCAGACTCTTACGTTTCACTCAGTAAATATTATTCAACTGCATTTGCCTTCTTGACTCTGGTTTATTTCTCTGCTTATAATTCTACATCTGGTCTCCGAGAGTAAGCGACGTCTTAAATGCAGTAGCGGTTGTTGATGGGGTGGCATATCAGGACAAAACTTTGACAGTAACCATGTGGTCTTCGAGAAGGTTGCTACGTAAAAACAACTGTCTTTATGGCAGGATATATTTCGCTGCTCCTTCATTAAATTTTTGTAGCTAACATATTTTTTTTATTTTAATTAACCTACTATGTTTGTTTACTTAACGAACCATATCTTAGGCTGCAAATTATTCATATGAACTTTTTAAAAAGTCATCCCTAACTATGAGGTAAAGCGTTTCGATATGACAGGAATACAAGGTGTTCCTTGTGTCTATGAATCCACTGCGTGCGTGATCTACAAGATGAAAGCTGGTTCAGATGTTGGTATCCTCTTTTTTATTCATCCTTACCCATCGAGCAAGTTCCAAGGACTCATTGGGGCACAACAGAAATACAATGAACTAGTGCAACAGCTAGAGAGAATAGTTATGATGACGTCTTCGGATTCCTGGTCTTTCGTCGCCATGGTTCCGACATGCAATAACAGTTCATTCTTCAGTTACACTTCTTTACAGTACCTCGTTGTTCTCGTCTCTTTGTCCTCATCCAGGTTTTCTCTTCTAGTAGGCGACAGTTTGTGTGGGGAAACGTTGTTTGCAGCCGAAATAGAGCAGTTGTGTGGTTTATCATGCTGGATATTCTTTTTTCGCAGTCGTTTTTCGTGCCCTCTACTCTATCTTATTTCTCTTTCGTAAACAGTTTTTCTAATTTTCTGCTGCATTGCTCGGTCCTTTTCTCTTCTTTCTTGGCTTTTCACTTTTTGCGACTGCAATCAAAAAGTGTCAGTCCCTAACATATGCCTTGAGCCACCTCTGTGTCTTTTATCTTTTAAGACAGTCTTTAAGAAAGCACTTTGGCCTTGGGTCCAGTATCTCTTCAGTTTTGTGTCCTTCTTCTCCATGATCTTGTCCTACCTATCGTCGCATCTCCTTTGTTGTGAGAAACACCTGTGCAGTTCGCTTCAGTACAGACGAAATCACGTTTCCATTCTCCAATCAATTTAGGTTTATAATTATCATCTCGACATTTAAGGCTTTCCCTTGGACTAAGGAGCCATGATTCGGAGTTCTCTTGCCATATTTCTTTCGCATCTTTAATTGATTGAAGCATACAGTTCCTTGTACGTGAGGCCTTATTAGTTTCCCCATTGTCAACGTTGATCTCAAGTATAGAGAAGTTAAGGCTATCTTTGCCCATTTTCAAACCCTTCCTTAGTTTCAACTTCTTTGTCTGTAAGAGACTTGCTAAATTACGCATCAGCAGGTCCTTCCGGAGTACCTCTACAATTTTGCCTCTTCAAAAGTCTAATCCAAGAATCATACGTCGAGCCATATTCTGTATTCCTTGTAGTCGATTGTTAACTTTCACTCTCAAGACGATAGTAGATAATTCACAAGTGACTCCAGGATCGACAAAAATACACCCCAGAGTTGCTTTAAGGGTATTATTGAGCTTTTTTGAGCGCAGGAGTGGTCGTTGTCATGTTTGATGCTTTTTTGCCCTGACCAGGTTTGCTTTTATTGCTCCGTCTGGTTCACTGGTGCTTCAAAGGTCGTTTGATCCTCACTAGTGCCAAATTAAACCAGAGGTTTTTGTTCGCTGCAATTTGCATTCCATATTTATGCAGCGTCATTTGACAGCTGCAACCTTACTTAGTGCAATGAGACATAGATCATCTGCATAGTCCAGATGATTCAACCGCCATCTTTTGTCCGTGGATCTTCTTTTGAGCCTTGTTTCATACCACGTTCCATCACGAAGTAGTCCTTTGTTCCCCTTAGTTTCCTCATCGGAAAGTCTATCAAGGACTTTACCGAATGGACCACTTGCCAAGAGCAGCTTAGATCGGTCATTCGGTTGATTATTGCAGCTGTAGGCAGCGAGTCAAAGGCCTTTTCCAGATCAACAAACACAAGCAGTATTTTTTTTGCCTCTGGTTCATGGCTTTCTTTATAAGGGTTCTTGCTCCAAGTAGAGCCAGTTCCGGGAATCTTCCTTCGCGGAATCTCAGTTGGGTTCTTGAATTTATTTCGGCAGGTAGATTAAGTGATACTGAAAACTACCATTCAGCTTTATTTCTTATTGAGAACGTAGATCTGTTCAATCGACCAAAATCAGTTCTCCAATTCTTATTCATTGTATTAGTTCAATATGGGAGAAAACGAGGCAAGCATTTTATTGTCTGAACCCTATGAACAAAATAATTGCATGTCTGGAGAAACGTAGACCAGTCGGAAATAACGCTCACATTCATACGTCAACCAGACGACATTTCTTTGGCAATATAATGAAATAACTTTTATCTGGAGAAACTACAAATTTACTACTTTAGTAGGTTAACTTTGTTTAAACAGTAAAAAAGAGTACCCGAACAAGTAAAATATAATTTTAATAGGTGAAGGGAAATATTTGGAGGAGGAAACAGGTGGTAAATACCATGGGTCCGAGTCTGCAAATCTCAGTGCTTTAGCCGTGCCAGTGCCGACATTAGCAATTGCCTACTTCGAAGTACCACTTCCAGTGCCCTACCATTCATCATTGGCTATTGTACCGGAACACTGCACCATGGAGTTTCTCAAGCTTTAGGATTTCCTTCTTTCCTTTTCTTTAAAGGTAAATCTAGATATTTTTCCCAATCACTTCCCCACAACCACCGTAAGGTCTAACTAACGAAAGCCACTGTTTTCATTTGTCTCTTGCCCATAATCCACCTGCGCAACATACGTGGAAATGACCGATGCCTTCAGTATCAAGTTGTACCCAAACTCCCGATTCGCCAGGCTTACTAAAAATAATGTAACAATAAACAGTTTTGAACTCAAATTTCAGCAGAGTATCCAAGTTTGAGTATTTTATCGGTCCAGAAGCAGTTGTCTAAAAACTAAGTAATGCCTGTTGATCGGACCTTTTTTCCTACCCCTTCAGTTCGCTGACCAGTAGCTCACATTGCCGCTTTGAATTAGAAGTCAATTTAATGTAGTAAAATCTCATGCTTCGCATGCAACCAGTAGGTTTTGTTTGCTAGATGTTGAAATCCATAAAATCAAATACCAGCCATTCAATTTCATTCATCAAGTCCAGTCGAAAAAATATTTCCAAGATAGAATTCGCTTATTAGAACCCTTAGCTTCTCCAATCCCCAGTTAACTTCACTAGAACGTGATGGGGGAAGTCTAAACGATAGTTAGAAATTGCGTAGTCTGCCTAAATAAAATATGGACGGAGTAATATATGGAGTTATGCCATTTGGACAATGAAAAGAACCAGTAGTAGCCTACTCCTTTCAAGCTGAAGGAGGATAGTGAACGCGTGAAGGACTACCAAAGACTATTGCTATGGGATCTATCAAATTAATGGTACATCAAATTACGTGGCAAAACAAAGGGATATGTGACAGTCCAGAGGTTTTCAGTTCTGTAATTCATATTGACATCTTAACAGCTTCTATAAACTTAATGTAATCATATGAATAAAGTTCATGCAAATCTATTGCTAAATGAATGCTGATAAATAAACCAGAGATTAATTTTAATATTTTTAGCCATTTTAAGTGCCTTGAATACAGTGCCAACCACGTTTTCCAGTAATAATGTACTTAAGATGTCGAAAAGCTCTTGATCCTGCGGCTAGGAAACAAAAGGGGTCGTTATGACTAAACTAAGGCAAGTAAACATCTACCATATTCAATCCATAGTTTGATATTCATTTTGCAGAGGTTAGTCCATTGAGAATTTCACAGCTTAAATAATTTTAACAGTTTTGGACAAAGCCAATTTGAGGTCACTATTGTACTGCGGTATTTATTCATCTTTTTATCAATGTTAAGGAGAATTTGCAATGCTGACAAATGAGGTGATTGCAAAGGAGCTGAACTTTAGACCAAACTTTTTTCATTCAACAATCGATGTCCCTGCCTGGAGATTTCACCGAAGCTTCATCCACAAACAACCACCACTTTTAATGAGTTCACATTCCAATGTTATCGTCGACGTTCTGCTTAACTGTAAATTGTTGCCTAAAGTTAAAACTCGATTTCCTTCAGATCATGAGCCCTTCCCATTTCAATGATGAAATCAGGGTATCGGTAGCATTGAATGAACTGATTTGATTTGCCACCATCTACACATAAAATGTCAGGAACAAAGAGGAAATGTAAGTCTGGTTAGTGTAATAAATCAGTGATTTTTCAAAAGCATTTGTAACATAATCGCAGTGACCAAAAGTCCAAAAATACATTTACGAGCATCCTTCGTATTGGGGTTTGTACGTTTTGCATGGAGCTGGAAACTGGAGCTCGTTAAATTAAAATTTTTTTAAATTGGGCTTAGGATGCTTTGATTGTCAGCAATATATACCGACATTGCGCAGTTATAAAAAAGATAGGTGGTAATGGCTTTTCCAGATGAGTTTCCTAATTTTGAAATGGCTATTCGGCCTTCCATTTGTCGTCAGTGCTACTGCCACTCTACGCTACTGTCCAAATATGGACTACTAGTGAGAGCGCAGATGTTATTCCTAAATTCTACATGAATCCATAGGTCTACAGTCTCTGGATTGTCAGTGAAACACGTTAGTTTTTTTGCTGAAAAATGGAAACCATTACTTCTCGCCTTTGAAGGGAGAAAATTTACAGCTTTTAATTAGTTAACAAAATAAAGGGATCTTGTTCAAGACAACGCTGCTCGCTCGTCTGAAAACTATGTTTGTGAGCAACCTCTTTTCCAATGTTTGTTGGCCTCAGCCAGAAGGAAAATCAAGAAAGAAAATCAGATTAAAACCTACTATCCTGCACCCACTGCCTATCGTCCTCAGGGAGATCTTTAACTTCAAATTTTTAGATCTGTCATCATTGCGAATTTCGTGAATCAAAAAAGCCCGTTGGAGGAACAAGAAGACTCCAAATGGTGAGTTTTATTGTCGTATCAAAGGACTGAAATTATGATGACAGGAAAACTAAGTTTTATTTCAACATTCAAATCATCAATCAACAATCGATGCACCAGACAGGTTGAGGTTATCATATGTTATCAGAAAGAGGATGGTAATTGTGATAGATCCCTCTCTGGTTGCGGCCATTCCACTTTTATCTATGCATCACTTTCTTTCTGTGAATGACTTTAAATAATAATTTTGTAATAATCGTTGGCAGACATTCCAGTGTCAGGAGCCATATTAGTAGAATCGCCAGTCACTCCTACTCTTAATCTTCTCATGGTGATCACCGATAACCCAGGGGCGACTCTTAGGACTAATGAAAAGGGCGATCGAATAAGACTAACCACCCTCTGGACGTATAAATTTAGATTATGCCAGCAAAAGTACAAACTTGCACAGCTTAGTGAACAAAGTACGACTTGAATACCTGGATTCATGGTCTCAAACTGGACTGTAGAAGGGGCCTGGATTTTGGCAATAATTGGGATCTTCGACAGGGAGTTGAAACGTTTTCTAGAAGAGGTATGACGATTTTTTGCCCTTAAAGGTGCCGAGAACGGACTAGGTGCCACCTCGAAGTGGAATTTCGATTAATACATAAAATTTGAGCGCTATTTATTAAAGAAGTCTCCTATAATTTACTCACTAAAAAAACTGGCCAATTATGTAAAATTTTAATTTGTCTTATGGTCTTGAGCTAGTTACAGATGTTCAGATCTATTTTCGTTGTATCCTATTAGCTTCAATACATTTAAAAGTCCTTATTATTTTACAATCAACAATTAAATATATTGTTTTTAATCCGTTAAATATTTTGTTTAAGGCACAAATGAACGAATGAGCTAATTTAAATCCTACACTCATACGTGCTTCTTTGATCTTGCCAAGCCTCGGCACCTTTTGCATCCTTTCAATCTGTTAGATTTTTTCATACCACCTTTTATCCCTTAAGTCTTTGGTGAATAGGGTGGCATATCTTGCCAAATATTTCTATCAATATGTTTGAATCTCAAAATCTGAAGGTCATAAATATATTTTTTGCACTAATTTTCATAAAAATGAACTAATTATTATGCATAATCCTATGATTGAAGCGGATTTGGTTAGAATGTTCCAAGCTTATTCTAGATAAAATGTTTATCAACTACAGATCAAAGTCTCAGTCAGTGGTAATCATTAAATAACCCTTTAATTTCTCGGGATCTCTTCATCATGAAGGCTTATAAATGAAACAGATTTCATTTTCAATAACCTACGCAAGTATTATACCCAAAACTATCGTCTCTTGTTTAAAAGCCACTGGTCTTTGAAAATTGCTTTTGACCATTTGGGCCTAAATGTCATCACTTCTAGCACTTTGCACTGATCTCGATACTGTTAGGTTATCAGGGAACGGTAGCTTATGCTGGAATGCAGAGGCCATCTGAAATATTTTTCGTATTTTTGCGAGACTATGTACAGGCTGTGAAAGAGGACATTTGGGTTAAGGTGGAGTTTCGGCAAGGGCTTCGAATAAAATGAGCGGGATAGAAGTATGAATTATCGATATTGAAAATGATGTAATATAGCTGATTCTTTATCTTCGGATTCATTTTATATGAACCCCTGATGGATCTTTCAGTGACTCTTTGGTAATTTTTATTGCTTCATCCTGAGATTGGCAAATAACTGGTTGAACAGCACAACTCCACAAGAATTTGAGATCCGGGTTCCTTTACTTGCCAATCTGATAGAATTTGGAAATTTATAATCCTGTCAGCCACGATTTACTTATCTTTGACAGGCTGCAGATCTCACAGTGAAAGGAAATTTATTGGCCCTACCATATCGGTATCATCAAAACACATAAATCGACCACCCGATAAGATTGTTTTTCGGTACATCAGAAGTCATACTGATGGTGATCTAAGCTTTCACTTGTGGGAAATGAACGGTTTTAGGGTAAACGTGATCGGTTAGTTTGCTTTTGCGGCTAATTTTAGATCATAATTGGATGTGGTCTTTGAAAAAACAAACATAGTTTTCATGAATCGACATTACCGGGCCATCGTACCTTTGTTTCAAAGTTCTAAATATGCACAGCTTCACCTACCGCACTAGCCGTTGTTGGAAAATTTTTACTGAAATAAGGTTCGGCCGTATACACGTAGAATTTAACAAAGTTTGTGCATTACTAAAATCGTCTTTTCAAATGCAGTAAAATAATTGAAGTTAAATAATCTCTGCGAACCTAGCCATTAGGTTTACGCCTGTTCCAGTGTTTAATCTAGCTGCTCGTGGCACGTGAAATTTCAGAGCTTAAACTGACACTTTTTTGTAATGCTGAGTCTTCTCTCCATCAGATGTTTTTCAACTCTCAATATGTGGGCGGAAGTAGGGAAACGGACGTACTTGGCTATTTGAACTCATGATATCGTGTTTGTGTCCCACGGTGCCCTCCCTACAGTCGTTTTTAAATGGAACTTTGACCTAACTTGTGCCATTATAGTTATTTGCAGCCATAGATTGCCTTTAAAGATAATTCTACGACCCTGACAACTTTTGAACGAGCTGCCGACTTAAGGACCATGAAATACTTTTGTCCTTGTAGATTGCTTGCAGACGTTCAGTTCGTGCTTTTTGCTACTTATATGATCATAACGGGGTAATCTGGTTGTTCAAATCATAAGACTAGTGATAGAGAGATCTGATCGAACTTTCTTGTCGTATAAAGCGTTTAAAATAACTCTACTAGAAACTTGGCATAGACCGGCCGCAAAACAAAGGCTACTTCAGCTATCGAAATAAATTTCTATAAAATGAAGAATTAAGTCAAGACAACAATTGATGATTGTGCAAATATCTTGGCAGGATGAATATTTCATTTCAGACAGAAGTCTTGGTCTTTTACAAAATAGCCCTGATGCCGTCCACTGAGTCTATTTAAGTTCAGTACATTTTTGAGTTATTTTCGAGCTTAAATAGCCATCTTGTTTCCAGGACGATAAATGTTAAGTAATTTAATCAGACGAGACTTGAATAACTTAAGACTGTCGAATGGTTTCACTTCAGACTGTGTAATTCAATCAGCAGAGCCTTCCGAATCTCACCAATCTTTATTATTAAATATGGATTTGTAGAGCAAATTTTTCGTGAACAAAAATGATTGCTAAGTCAGCTAGAAAATCAGCAATATCTTGATTATTTTTTTCTAATCAAAAGCAGCAGTTGCAGGTGTATTCCGAATCTTCTAGACTTTTATTATACCATTTAATATCAGCTTTTTCTGTACCCCCTAGGCCCTTTTGTTTTCTGTTAGACATTCTGTTTCTCCTTGTTCTCTTTCTCGGTGTCACACTTTTCACTGCCAACTCCTTTCATATTGATGTTTAAAAATTGATCCCATTTGGGAATAAAAGCGATCGGTTAGTAATGTTTGGGTGGACTCAATCCTAAGCTTTGTGTTATTCGTAGCGTTTTGGATTTCGTTTAAATACCATCTCATTAATTTTTACTGAATATTTCTGATGAACTAAAGATAAATCCATTCAATAGACTCCACAAAACTTTGTTTCTGTTAATCCAAGATGTTGTACGAAATGTTGCTTGTTAACTTTGTTTGTACCATTACATTTTCTGCTCGCTTTTTTAAAAGTCTTGTTCTTTGTTATTTTTCACGTGGGGATGGTGCTCAAAATAGCTACTTAAAATCAAATATCAAGTAGTATTTACGACCTCTTCTGCATGTCTGTAGAGGAACTCTAGGATCAGATTGAAATGAGAAGTAATCTAAAATGATCTGGGATTACTACTTATGCATATTTGTCACACAAATGGCCTGCTGCTTAATTCAGAACTTGAAACCTGGATTTCACTTAAATAGATTGATCTTTTATCTTATACTGCAAGAAGTGTAAATTATTAATAGCTGTTGCAATTTTTAAAGGGACTAAAAAAGTTGCCTCATTTTTTTTTAAGAATTCTTGAAAATAAGCACTGTTTTTCCTAATAATAACGAATACATAAAGCTGCAAAATATAAATTATAAATATTTGTTTTAAAATAAATGAATCAAAACATTTTTTTCTACTGAAACGCAACAAAGTGAAACAAACATAGAGAATTAGCATATTTTGATAGCCAAAATATGAGCTTAAATTATGCACAAGATATTTCTTCAACCATGCAGTAAGCGTTGCTTAGAGACAAAGGACATATAAATTCAAACGAAATACATTCATATCATGCACTTAACTTTCCTGTTGCGGTGTGTAAATCATACTACTTGGAATTGCTAGATCTTTTGGAAAACGGTTTAGATAAGATGCCTACCCTTAACGTACAAATGAAGTCAAAAAAGCAAAATTAAGGCTGTTATTTAATAGCTGAACGCACTTTTCCCAAAAAATAAAGATGAAAGCCATTTTCAGCGTGAACACAATTATTAGCAAATATAAAGAGTACCTTTGTTTGACAAGCCTATTCTCCATAGATGTGACTAGGCGACGGAAGCGATTAAAAGCCTATCCTTATATTCCTATTTGATCGTGATGAGCAACATAAGCCAACTACGCGGTTAATACATCAGCACGAAACCCTGTAGTATAGAAATGCATATTTGCAATAGATGGCGGAGGGTAATCACATCCTTCCTTGTTTTGCTAATACTCAAACTCAGTTACAAACATCGCCGTTCCATCCAGCATTACTATAGTTACTACGTCCACGTGCGTCTCGCTTTAGATCAAGGATCCTTCATCTCGCCTTCTGATCAATGATCAAACCAAAGTTAGCTCAAATTTTTTGAAATCTTTTAGCATGACAGCTACGTTTTGGTTTCCTTAAAATGATTTAAATATGTAACGTTTGAGTCGACTGAGTTCACTTTGATATAGAATCTACCAACTTATCAATAACTACATGTAAATATTGTGGCATAATCTGTCGTATTTTACTCAAATTTTATTGTAATGAGTGAGCACTATCAAATTGCGCAAGAATCGTACTGCCCTTCAATGTATTTTAATGTGTGTTATTCCCTCGAACAAGTGAACCGTCGGTCGTTTGATCGTTTGGAAATGCTAAATGTAAAATGAGTCGAATCGACCTCATTTAAATAAGATTTTTGTCAGTAGTATTTGTTTCGATTTGGCTCATATAACTTGTTTCATTCAAAACGGCAACTGCGCACTTTAAGCACTTTGTATTCATTTTGGACAAAAATGGCCAAGCATTTTCTTTTCCCGGTTCTCAGGAATGTACATCAGTGGTGTGAAATCAAACATTCCGTTCCTGTTAGAGGGAGTTTTGCGGCAAAACTTGCACGTCATTTTTGATATTAATAGATAGCTTTTGTTGCCTATAAGTAAAACTTGAAATACCGCATTCATTTATTCTTTTGATTCCCTCGAGATCATATTTGGCTGTCTGAATTACAAACACAAGTGAAAAGTATAATTATTATTTTATTTCGGAGAATCGCTAAAACTTTTTCGGGATCTTGAGATGAATTAAAGAGGAATCAGGAGTTTTGTGGGCAGATCAGTAGCAACTTCATCTTATCTAGTTTTTTCAGCAGTAATTGTAAATTGAGTTTAATCTCCCTTTCTCGTGCTCAAAAGAACTTTTGTCAAGACAGACTCTTTATTTAGCGTCTCGGTGACCCGAATAAAGACAAGAAGTTTTATTTCCCACACCATTCCAAGCATTTTTGTCATTCCTTTTGATCACAATTCCTGCTTTTCTGGTCTTTTCCATATACACTGGCACAGTGTTTTCCTATTATAAGTCTTAGGGGTCCTAGATTGTAGTTTTTTAGCTATCTTTGATGCCTTTATTAATTAATTAAACCCTTTAGAATTAACTTAGGGGAATAAACAAAAGCCATGTTTCAAAGGCAGTATTAATTCTTGGAAGAGAATACACATAAATGGCCAAATTCCAAACTGAAAAGCAAACCTAATCCTAGCACAGGAATAAAAATCCATTTAAAATGGTACATTATAACTAGTTTGTTATCCCGTTCTATCAGATATGCAATAATGAGAGAAAGCCTAAGTCCAGGATAGATTTACTATTTAATGAAGGCTCATTCACAATTCCACTAACTTATTCAATGCTTCAAATACACTTTGGAACATGTCGATTGACAGTCGGAACTATTTGAAACGAAAAAAACCACCGTTTCTAAATACTCTCACAACATTTCTCCTTAATCTAGTAGTAGTCTTACGTCCTATTTAATACTTGACCGAAAGACAATTATCAACCTATTCAACTTTTAGGTTGGAAAATTAATTATTTTGACAGCTTTCAGCTGGTACATTCATTTTTATTCTCATTAGATACTACATAAGAGATTTAACTTATCATAAAAATCCAAAAATATTCATGTGCAAATCCGCAATCGGACAGGTGCTTTGCGTTCATCCCGGAAACTCAGTTCAGAACGGAAGAGGAGGCGCGAATAATTTTGTTCCCTGTTGAAGAGAAATTCCCGTCTGCCCAAGTTGACTCACCTTTTACAGTTGTTGATAGAGCAGTGGTATTTGTTTAACGTCTTTTTTGACCCCAACTTAGCTGTGTGAGGTTAAGCAGCCAAATAGGAAGGGTTAGTTACTCCCAATCTTGTCTAGTCCTCGTTAGCGCTCGGCTTCCATTCAATTAAGAGAGATAAGGAAAATATAAAGGCAAAATTTCTTCAAATCACCTAAATTTGTAGGTCTTCAAACTGATTTCCACGTGGTTTAACAAGCGACTTCTATTTTGAGTGATTCCATTCGATAGGCATTTTCTTAGCGACCTCATTATTTCAATATACCAATAATAAACATGAAATTAATTGGTCCTTCTTAGATCATACTCAATTTCGAAAGGCCTTCGAGTTGTGAATGATGAATGCAAATCAGTTCATGAACGTTTATTCACCCCAGCATTATTGTTCTAGATAATATCTCCTAGAGCTCAGCGCGATCGAAACTTACTTTCAACTCATTGAGATTGACCGCGTGAGGAGCAAATTTTTCCATTGGAAGCAATTTTTAGTGACTCCTAGCTATCTTAAACTTCGTCGATAAAAATAACCACTTATCTTATAGAAAAGCCTATTTGCCTAGCCCATATTATTGAGACGCCTGGCATTTAACATTTTCAATCCGTCAGCTCGGAATAGAGTGCCAAAGTCTAACGTAAAAAAAACAAATTTGCAAAAACATTTTTTATGTAGAGGAGTTTACTTTTCATCATCTATCATAAAAATGACCAACAATCCGGATATTACCGGTTCAACCTTTTCTTATCATGAATTTTCCCCAAAAATTGTAAAGTTAGTACTTGTTAATTTCCATAACATTTCAACTGACACGATGGGAGAGAAAACGACTGGAGATGGCCTTTGGCAGCCTCTCTTTAGGCGATTCGTCTACTATTTCTGTTGATGGCTTTTTTGCAGGAAGCGAGGTAATGGTCAGTTGAGGTCAGAATATGGCAGCGGTTCGGCTGCTGTCATTATTACTGCTGCGGTAACTTCCTCTACTTTACTTCATTAGATGTGTGTGTGCGCACGCAATAAAAATGCCCCGAGGGCACCCAACTAAATTTTTAAGATGATTCCTTTTATTTGCCACAAATTATTTATCTCAAAGGCTCTTTCGCCCAACAAATGGATAGTTTATATAAATCTTACACTTACTCATAAACACTCAAATGACAAGTAAACCTTTGGCTTTTTACGGCTAATTTTTTTACTATAAATAAAGCAGCTTGCATAAGCAATATTTTACACCGACGGAATTCAGCATTTTTATTCACCCATCAAACACATCCAAAATGTTCGAAAGAGAAAATTCGAATTTCGGTTTTCTCAGTAAGCGGCTGATTTCGCAAACATTTATTATTTATTTTGCTTTTGAATTTAGGTGTGAAGGCGCCCTAAAGTCCATAGCTATATGTAAGTTTTCACATGCGATATCATTCAGATCCCCACGTTCCTTATTACCTTTTTTTGTGAAGCAATGCAAACTGACAAACAAATGTTGGATTCATCTGCATCGGTTTGATGTCATTTATCAGCCAGAAATTTACAGTAGGTTTACTAAGTGCATAAAGTTCCTGAAAATGAGAGGGAAAAGGCGAACTCAATGGAATAGGGGAAAGATGCACCAGAAAGGACTTTGATGATCTATCAATCATGGTAGATGATTGATGGTGTCGGAAAGAATCGATAATGCTAGTTTAGTTCGTTTCATGGATGTCCATAAATTGAAACTTCTGTAATGCTCAATAACATCTGGTTTCATCAAAATTACGCCGAACTGAACCTGTCCAAATAAGTTAATAAGAAATCTTTACAAATCGCTTTTGAATTCCTTCCTCAAAAATAAAATAACCTACCATCAATTAGACTCACACCTTCTCGATTTGCTGTTCCAATCAACCAAATGAAATTGAAAGTTCCTTCTGTTTTATTCTCAAGGTCAACTTCATAGGCAGCTATTTGGATTAGACTGGCTTTGATATTTGTCATTCAGGCCGGACCTCCTTCCCCCAAACAAATAAGTGCAACTCCTTAATTTACAAAACGTAAAGAATTCGGTTGAAATTTTTGGATTTCAATTTTTTCTCCGTTCATATGCTTAGTTGAAACCTAAATCGGAACCTGTCAATGATTCATACCTTGTCTTTTCTCCATTCCGAACATTGTTCACTGACATGTTGGCCAAAATTCAGGAATGGCTGCTTCATCATGTCTCATGCGTGTTAGTGACCTGCCTTAAGCCCAAAATTAGTCACTCCTTTTCTTGCGAATGGATTGAAATTCAGCTATCACTCTTAACAAAATGCAAAGAAAGTAATTCCATTGTCCGAAAGAAACTTTTGCCTTAGCTCTCATCCATGCTGTTTTCTGACTAGCATTTCTGCGCACGTTGTTTTGGTTGGGTAACACACTAGCAATTTTCTGTCTGCTTGATTTTGTTAATGAAGTTTTGTCTTTGATAACTTTTGGCAACGGAAAGAGAGTTCCTTCAATGTAGCTGAAAGAAAAGAGGTCTGCGATGATGATGAGAGGAAATTTAGTCATCGAATTTCAAGGGCTGTCCTTTCTTGAGTCATTACGGGTATTCACGGTTCTAATAATCATAGAGATTTCATCTGATTAGTTGCATCCACTCCCTCTGTCCTTTGTATCTTCTTACCCGAGTGTGATTCACCGTACGGCTCTCGAACTTTTGACCATGTCGTTCTACTTCTAGTGACAAAGAAAGGTTATCAACATGGTTGGTCAGGCCGTTTATCAACGCAACATCCCAAGTGAAAAACAGCTGTTATTTGCCAGCTAAATTATGCAGCAGGACTGAAGTCATTTGATAGCACAAATGAAATGCCAACTGTCCCAAAAATACGTACAATTTAGTTAGGCATGCACATCCTGGGCGGATTCAAACCTTGACACCCATTACCTATCAAATGTTAATTCCACTTATATCTCTTCATGTGTGCGAACCTGATTATAACTTTCGATTTTGAAAAAAGAAAATTCCATGCTTTGATGTTAGGTCTATATGTTTATGTACAGGAACACCGTGCGGAAATAGGCACCCACAATCTCATTTAATCGTTTACCTAATCAAAGGCATAAAGAAAATACTCAGTCCTACCATTCAATTTCTTACGACTGTTAAGTTTCCTGAAAATGCATACGGCGCCTTTTTTATATGGTGCTCATTTTCTTCCATTTATAGTTAGGGAATTAATGATAAAGTGATACTTTGCAAAGAACGCAGATAATATCTTTAAGAAGTGTTGAAGCAGATTCAAAGCCGCTTAAAGATATGATTTTGAATTAGCAAAGTCATTAATCTATAGGGGGGGGGGGGGGGGGCATTAAATATTTTGACTACTGATTTGATTTTGTCAAAGAAATAGCAGTAAAACTGTCAGATATTTCGATTCGACTTATCCTCTGAAAAAGATAATGGATTCAAGCTTACAAATATATCTTGACACACTTTGTTCATCCTGTGGGCTGTTTTGTGACTTAGCACACTTTATTTTCGTTCTTGACAATCAAATATTTACTTTTTCGAAACTTCGTAAATGCCATATGGCATTAACAGTAACTTTACAAACGACAGCGTTTACACACCTCGACTTGACAATCTTGATTGGTTTCGATCTCATTTTCTGTAATTTTTTTGTGCACTAGAGTTTTTTTTAAGGGTACTAAAAATGTTATTACGTTGCAACTTCTTTGGGATAGTATACTTTTACATCGATTAAAGAGCTTATTAGAGTTTGATCGGCATTTTGCCTATATGACGTACCTAGCGAGCATGTAAATACTCTTATGATTAAAATCGCAATAATTACTGTGAAAGAAGAGGAAGTGAAGGAAAACTATTGACACTAGCATGCAAAATACGAAAATGGTTTGGTAGCAGTTGCGGTAATGAGCTGATGGCGCATCCTTGACTTTCAACCTTGCCTGAGAGAATTCAATTATATGTAGATTATTAATTTGCACAAAACCAGCGAACTTCTCAGAATAAATATAATATATTAATTTCAAGCAATTCTATGTTTACAAATGTGGGATCTTGTAAAACTATCTTAATTATTACACGTTTGTTCTTATCCAGCATTATGATAACCTTATGATTTCAGCTGAAACTGCATTCGAATTGTCCAGGCCTGGCCCTGAAGGCGGTTAGGATTATGGCTGGTATGTTTTCGTTATTTTAAGTTTTGAAGCAGTACCACAACGTGAAAGGTCGAAATCATTGCGATTGATTCAGAGGAAGGGACGAAAGGGTATGTTTACCCTGAATAAACATTTGGCGGTTTTTAGTTCTTTTCATTTGGAATTTCAACTGCCTCATACTTCTTACGTAACATTTTGCCATGGGAAAAGTTTTATTTTTTTTTCAGATATAAGTGATATCAAAGAAGTAGCTAGCATGAAAAAGGGCACTTTGCTTGCTAAAACCACAAACAATCCACCAGCTACGGTATGTAAGCTCGTAAATTTTACCTCTGTAGTCCGAGGCCATTGATAGTTATTTTATGAAGCGACAGACGAGGACTAGTAAACGTACTCTGGCTGGGCTTCGTGCAGATTCAAAGGATGGACTACTTGATCCCCAACTTTATTCGGATCTCCTTGATGTTTATCGACATCCTTCCATCGAGTTTTTGGAATCAAATCTAATGGACCTGAGTGATAAACTCTTCCCGAACTTGCTTTCCCACCTTGAGTAAACTCACTATTGTACATCTTACCATTTTCAGGGCTGGATTTAACGTTATTCTCTATGGTGTTGGGTCGAAGGTCAGATTATTGCAACGCCTTCAAGCAGATTACCTGAAAGGATATGATTGCCTTATCATCGCCGGCTACTCTTCTTCTATATCTGTTCGCAAGGTCTTATTAAACCTGGTTGATATTTGTACTTGCAGATCCTAAACGCGATTGTAGAAGACGTTTTGGGTCTAGAAAAGGTGCCTACGAACACTTGTACTCGACTGGATACTATCGTTGAATGCTTCTCGAGGGACTGTATGTTTGACCATTGGTTCAATGATCAAAATTTGTCTACATTTTTTTATTTTCTCTGATTTTATTTTCAGCTGCTTCGGAATCACCCCTCTACTTACTGCTCAACTGCATAGATGGACCCAATTTGCGTTCAGCTATCTCTCAGTCTGTTCTTGCTCAACTTGCCTCAGCTCCTCACATTCATCTCTTAGCTACTATGGAAAACCCTAATTTGCCCATACGTACGTTTTTTGCTTTTCTACCATACTTGGTATAGAGAATGCTTGGATCCTAGTATGCCCTATTATACCTTCTACCAACCGACATAAGTAAGTCTTTCCTCAGCAATATAGTTACCTTGCCCCTGCATTGCGGCCTACAGCTCTTTTGTTATTATTAAAAGAGGAAGTTCTCCCTTTAAGGTTTTCTATTAGCTTTCATTATGGAAGTTCTTTTGTGAAACTAATATCAATTATTGTCGCAGTCGACAGGATTTTTAATGGCCATCAGTTTTGTACTGTTTGATTTGTATTTTCTAATGCGTTTTATCCGAGGTTCAATTAGGTGGAAGAAATTAATGGAGGTGGATCCCTTTGTAGAAAAAAATTAGTATTCCCATGCCTGTTTTTTTTAAGACGATGACATTACTCTTTTTTTCGGTCGTGTGATGCAATTCCAATGACTTCGCAGCTGGGCTCTCTGTTCGGACATTTTTAGCAGATTTTATGACGTAAAGGTTACCTACTGCCTTGTTGTTTCCAATTCTCTGGGAAATGGTCTCATACCCTCATTGATCACTAATAATTCCCGTTTTTCATCCGCAGTATGGTCTCAAGCGGAGGTCTCTCAGTTCAACTGGATTTGGGAGGAGTGCACTACACTGTTGCCCTATAAAGATGAGGCTGCATTCGCTAACAGCCGATTCCTTCTACGAGTTCTTCGCGACTGCACTGATGGTGACAGGAATGGTGATCCTCTTAGTGGTCTGCGCCACATCTGGGCTTCAATCACACAAAATGCCCGCGATATATTTCGCCTCTTGGTAGAGTATCAATTGGAGGAGATTAAAAGTACTGAAGCCGTCTCCGTGCAAAAGAAAGAAAAGGCAACGAGAAGAGTCGAGGATATCACCTCCGGTAAATCATTCCGCTTTTCATTTTTAGTGCTTTTGATTCTCGGGTAAAATTGCTCAATAGTCATTTCTAGACGTTGGGTTTGGTAGAACTGCTCTTACAGCCGATTTATATACTGATTTACAAAAATTTGTATTGATAATGCACTAAGGTTCCGTTTTCCTAATGCATTCATATTCTCTAATGCCGCTTCTCCTTTTCCTTACAAGGCTGAGAAAACCATTAAGACTTAATTAGTTACGTATCCTCACTGAAGATTGTATTTTTATTTGCTTATGACAATACAACCACCATTCGATTTGCCGTTGCCATTACCCCGTATGCTTTCCCACGCTCGAGGTCTATTAAGTAAGGAACGGAACAGACTTGCTTCCTGAAAAAAGCATGTAGTTGACTATCTACACATGGTAAATACAAAAATACCCAGTTGCGTTACGATGGAGACGTTCAACTACCAACGAGAATTCTCATGCCGGAAAAAAAAACTACTGGCTACGTCTAGTCAGCGCATACGCCTGTGGTGGGCGATTGAGTCCTCTTTAAACCACTATATCGCAAAGCTCATATAAAACGTGTCTGAGTGGAGAGGAGTCAAGACTGCACGCTTTAACTTTAGATAGGGAGTGAAACGTGGTGCTATCACGAGGGGGAGGGGGAACGGGGGCTATTGACTGGATGAGTGTCAGCAACTTCGGTGGGTAATAGCTATTTGGGCAGTTCCGTTGTTCAGTTCACTAGCAATAATAATACTAATAATAAACGTGGATGAAAAGGTTGATGGTATGAAATTAGAAGCGAGACGAAAGGTCTTGAGGGCGTCAAAGTCACAGGTAGATCAGTTTAGATCGAAGAGTATATGCTCTGATCAGTTTTCGGAATATTTTTCCTTATAAAATGATGCCGATTTTCTCATCAGATCCACGCTTTAATAAGCTGTTGAATTTCAAAATGCAGAAATGAATCCAATGTATTAATTGTTTTTAAGGTTCCTTTGGCAATCGTAAGAACCGATTTTTCTTACTCAGGATTAACTACAGATCGCTACTGTAGTAAGACAACTCAATAGGCGACTTTTTTGCCCCAGAATATTTCTCTTCTGATAGCGGGTGGTAGGACACTCGAGCACGTCTAGATTATGTCCAATCTTCTAACAGATTTCATTTGGTATCAGCTTGAAGCTATTATGGATTAGAAGGCTCGTTTCTTTTGTTAAGGTTCCAAGGGTATGCCCCTGGAGGAGTTATACTGGCGCTGTCGCGACGCTTTTCTCGCCACTTCAGAGGTTGCCCTGCGAGCACAGTTGACCGAATTCAAAGATCACAAATTCATCAAATATTCAAAGGTTAGTCTACCTACTTATTGTATTATGACACCGAGTAGAAGCCTGAATTTACTAACCCCCAAGCATCATCATCTGTTTCAGGATGCTAGTGGAACTGAAATTCTTTCTGTTCCTCTTAATCAGGCGAACCTTGTTCAAATCTTGGAGAACAAGGAGGCATTCCCTTGAAGTGATCGCAGAAGCTTAATAAACTTTTGATACAACTGTTCATAGTCCCGTCTTTTCTGTAGACCTGCAAGTAAGGAGAGGTGAAGATATAATTGAAATGTATTATGGTGAATTCGTAAGCTGTGAGGGAAAAAGTCTCGTTTGGATTAATTAATCCATGGCGTAGGGAGCTGTCAGTTTGGGATAGGGTGGCAAGTTGACACCGTTCTGAAAATAATACAAAAATATTTTACATTGGAAGATGGCTCAAAAATTAAATCATCTGATGCTGGCGGCTCAGGTGGTCTAACCACTCTTGAAAACTAGATCAGTGCGGACATAGTCGACCTGGTAAGTCATGCAGGCACCGGCCCTGGCCTTTGAGGAGAGGCACCTAGGATGTACGGGTTGAGGAGGGAGTCGGCAAGACAAATCTGAGGGAGCCGACGCGCGAGAAATACTTGGGTGGAGCCATCAACCGATATTAATTTCGGCAGCTAATATCACTTCCTTACAATCTCCCTGTAGTCTTTTTGGAATTGTCTAGCTTTGATAACATTGTAATTTCCTGATTCGGGGTGAGTAGAATCAGAAATGTTTAGTCACAATTTTCAACCAATAAATACATCTAAATTCGATGACAAGCAAATTGCTTGGTAATGAACAGTCAGCTGATCTCAGCTGCCACTGTGTCGAATCGTATTTCATATACCTTCACTAAGTGGCTCCTATATAAGCATTCCCAGCGGACGAAAAAAATCGCAAATCTTATAGATCTAAGGGTATACCTAGAAAAGGAAGTGGATACCGAAGGAACCTGCATTAATTGGGTCACAGACCTCATATCAGCTTTCAATTTTATATTTCAGCACAAATGTGCATACAGTCTCAAATTCTTACTGAAGGTCGGTGTCTTACAAATCTCATCAGAAGGATAGCCGAGGTACTTACTGTTGCTGATCATTTTAATCAATGAATTTGCGCCGATGGGCTTCAAATCAATACCTTCTGACACAGACTAAAAGCAAAAGTTGTGGAAGGTTATACGACACTCAAAGTGCTTTGGAATGTCCGTTATCAGGAGGAAGCTTGTAAAATATTCACTAGTTGTGTTCGTCTGCAATTTTTTTGATAAAAGGATAATTGAACTACCACTATTTGTGCATTGCAGTTGGGATCTGGTTATGGTGATATAGTGACCGCGAACATTCATGAAGCGTTTGAGGTGGCGCATATCCAATGATAACTGTAAACACACGCCGACTAATTAGAACTGACTGTCCCCTTAGGACAGGCAGTCTGGTGGGTCAATAAAAATTAAATTAATTCAGTCATTAAGAGCGCACTGTAAACTATTTTCTGGACTAGAAGCGAGCTAGTAATAATGATAAAAAATAAATTTAAAATCAATGAATCCATTAAGTTAAAATTTGCAACTACTCATATTTTGACTCTCCATCGTCGACTTACTGCATAACGAGGGGAGGTTTTTTTATTCCTCTGGAGAGTCGACGCTTTTCCAACATCACTCTGTGTAACGAAATCTGAGGCTAAGCTGGGCATCCAGGTACATTTCTTATTTCGTGAATCTATAACCGTTGGTCGAGCATGCTATATAAAAACATGAAAATAATGAAAATGGCCAGTCTCTCTCAAATAATTCAGAATATGTTACAACATTCTTACGCGCATCTCTTCAGGCGTATAACTGGGAAAGTCGATTTGGTTGCAAGACTTTAGGAAACCAAATTTTTTCTTCGATTTCGGCACAGTGCGGGGGTTGAAAGAAGGTCTGAGTTGTGTAACTTTCTCATCTATTAACCAGGGTGGCCGAAGAGATGGGGAATCAGAGGCTCTTACAGTCATTTTACGCTCAAGCAGTTCCTTTTGGGCCTCATTAGAATTGTCAGTTGTTGAATGAGCCAGCTCAAAATTTGGAGACGCGCCTCTAAATGTATGCGGTGAACTACGGTCACAATCGGTCCGATCAAAATATTCATTTAATCCCCTATACGATGGCTGCTGCTGGCGTTCCTTTGCACGATTCTTGGCTTCTTCAATAATGCTATTTTGTTCTGAATCAAAGTCATCAGCGCGTCGGTCTTCTTTTGACGCATTAGCATCGAAGTGAATGGTAGGATTCGCAAGAGAATCTTGTGGAGAAGTCTGAATTTTGATTAATTGATAACAATAGACAAACCTCACATGCATCTTCGGCCAATGCTTCTGCTTTGTCCGAAGAGTTACTTGAAATGCGACTCGATTCTGCTGTATAAAAAATGAGAAATTTTCTTAAAAACATGTTACGAAAGCCAACCACAAAGAACAGCATAGTTACCCTTTTTATTTGCGGCCGTCGATCTATATTTGAGACTCTGAATAAATTAAAACGTTAAAAATCAATGCTACTCCGATTTCATTTATTGTAGAATTATCAGCTGCGGGCATTTGATCGTATAATTGTTGCTCACTCTATGATTCTATAAAAGTCCTATTAAAATACCTTGATGACACTGTTTCCACCAATGGGCTTCCACCAGTCTCCATAATTAACTGATTTTTGCTCACAATTATTTACTGTAATTGCTGAAAAAACAAGTATACGTTTTTATAACATGGACTACGAGAAAAAAATTTATCTGAATCGTTTTCTGGATGGTTTTTTTCATTTTCACTTCCAAATAAAGATGTTTTCTTGGCTTTAAAATGTCGCTTTTCCCTCATTATATTGTCGCGATTAACCTTGAGATGCAATCTAAGCGCTGATGTGGTCGTTTCTTAAATAATCAATAAACACACATAATGAACAAAACCGTTCTGACTACTTTTGAAGGCATAGACCGTTTCTCTTACATTAATAATGCATTAATGATTTTACTGTTCAAATGACATTTTGAAACATAAAGTTAATGCAGCAAAGCAGAGTATTCAGTGCATAATTGTGAAAATGGACAGATTTCATGTGTA
The DNA here is from genome assembly GCA_019097775.1 of Moniezia expansa. NCBI lineage: Eukaryota > Metazoa > Platyhelminthes > Cestoda > Cyclophyllidea > Anoplocephalidae > Moniezia > Moniezia expansa. The sequence continues at coordinate 152,990 of JADFDV010000076.1, read as the reverse complement.
TTAGGGGTTAACGGGATTATCAATTCAGTTCGATTGTACTTTTCGTTCTCTGCTGTGTCGAATGGTCAAATATCCCGCCTGCTGGCCAGAGAAAAGAACTATCTAATAATTTATAATTACCAATGGCTGTAATGGCAGTGTTTTAGAACGACCTTTCATGCTTTCAACACTTCTTGCGTTCAAGAAATAAGGTATTCGCATCAACACCTGATCATTCTACTTATAACAATCAAATAGCTAATTAGTTTTCGGATAGATAAGTTTTCGGATCGCTTTTCCCTCTTTTCTCCCTCGATTTCGGCTGACAGAGACGCATGGATGACCTCGGATTAATGCACAGCTTTCCAGCTGGATACATTTATCTGGCATGATTTTTGTAATACTCAGTAAAAAAAACAAAGCGGCTCTATTTAATATTCTTTAATCTCCATATCAACTCGTCATGGGAACTTTTCATGCTATTTTTCCTCACTACTTGACACTACCTAGTAGATTTTGATTAATTAAGGATTGATTGCAGATGAAATGAATGAATTCGCTCACTTCTAATGGCTTCGTTCATGAATATTTTGTTAATTCAATAGCCACTTCGCGTAAACAAAATAATCACTCATTTGGCTACATTACCACGGAGTCCAGGTAACGAGTAATTCAAATTATAACCATCTGACCCACTCTCTTGTGATTTTTCGACCCACGGCATGACTCACAACGAAAGCTTTGCTTATTAGAAGTAGCTCAGCCTATCTTACTTATGGAAAGAAATTCAATCAGGCCAACCAAACTTATTGTCAATATTACCAGAGCACTAAGTCGAATGAGTATTTTTTCCCCCGCGCAATGGTGATTTCGAGTCGCTATAACTGTTGTCCTAACTGCTTGACTGCATATTTTTCTATGCTTGCCATTGACTCACAAAGTCGATGTTTAACCTCAAAGCTTTATGGAAGCGCTTATGTTCAACCGGCACCATTGTTCACCTATATGTCATGTTGTTGCAAAATATAGAAAACATTAACGCTGACATTACAACAAGCAATGACATTATGTAATAATGTAACAACACGATGTCTTGTAACAAAATGGTCAAAGCCAATTCTCTGATGACATACAGGAGTAGCTGTCTCCCTGTTAGTGCTGTTAAAAGCAATGGGCATGATATATAAGCTACTTTGGGCTCTTACGATTCATGTTACGCATATATGATCCACCTGCGATTAAACAAAGGGAGCGATTCAGTTACCATCTGTCGGAATATCTTGCTGTTTACGAACAAATCAAATTCACGCATTTTATTTGAATTCACAGACTGCGAATTGAATTTCTTCTTGGACAATGCATTGTCTCCGTAGTGCCTATGAAGGCGCATGCTAATTCGCAGTATTTATATGTATTTCTAAATGAGCCTTCAATAGCCTAGTATTTATGCGCTTTAAACTTCTTTTTATTTTCAGCATTCATATTCTTACCGCAAAAAGTTTCGAGAAGTCATTCAAATTGATTTATTATAAATTATCACTTGTTCTTTAAAATCCGTTTTCTAAATAGTTGTTCCTACGATTTTACTGAAAGTGCGTTTAACTGCCTAGAAAAATTGGCAATGAAATGGATCTGGAGTTGTACTCTTTATTGCAATTTGTGTGCACTAGCGCGTGCGTAACAGTTTTTTGCAATGTGGTTTAAAGTGTTTGAAAAAATAACCTCTCTCTTTCTCGTACAATTCGTTATTCTGCTTCTGGCGTCGGTATCTTTCGAAGTTATTTGGAATTACTATGTTCCCAACGTCCACTGCACACATGAAGTACGACTTCGGTTAAAGTAAGCTTTTCTAATTTCTATAATTGGTTAAACTTAAGGGCTCCGGAAATGCTTGGACGAAAATTTCATACCGAGGAGTTTTCTCTCACTGAACATGGATCCTCTGTAAAGTTTCAAATTCAGTATTTACATTAGTCACCTTAAAATTTTTATCCGTGGTATGATTAGGATCTTGTAAAGCATTTTCTTGTATTTCTAGTTCTTTGCGGTTGGTCAAAAGTACAAAATTGAGTTCATAGTGACTATTCCTGACTCTCCAAGAAACCATAATACGGGTGTGCAAATTTTAACAATCCCACATCATCTTAGCAACCGTATTTACTCTTAATTTTGCTCTACCTCTAGATATGTCACTTGTGACTTTGCATCTACGTTCGTTGGAAGGGAACCACTCGAAATCACTTTCAAACACTGTAGGCTATTTTTATCCTTTGTAGTCAGCCCGCTTTGGCTGGATTATGTCAACCAATTTAATTTTCCAGTTCCTTCCTGTTTATCGACCCTGGTTAATTGAAACTATGGACACATTGTTCTACGCTCCTCTCTATTTTTCCAAGATGTGGCGTAAAGAACAAAAAATAGTTGTTCCTTTAGCCGAAAGTTACTACGATGATAGGGTATGTGTATGAATTTTTAGTTTAACCGTCTTTGAATAATACTTACTACGCTCTATCAGGTCCAATTTTTTGCTCACTAGATCGGTCAGAAACTAATCAGTTAATGCCGCTCTGGTTTAAGCTGTAGATTAAACGCTCCATAGTAGGCAACACGAGGTCTTAAAATTGTCTCATTCTAGACTGATCTCCAGTTTGATAAGAATTGTTTACGACAGCACCGAATCGTGTAAATCCAGTTCTATAATTCGTCAGTAACTTTGAAATCAACCCTAAAGCATGACCTTCAAATTTAGATTCATGATATGGTACATATTAAATATCGCAACGGTATAGTGCACTTAATGTACGTACGAATAGGCTACTTTTATCGCTTTTAGAATTCCACAAAGTTTTAGAAATCAAGTGAGTTTATGAGAGTGTCTCTCAGTTATAAGCGTAACAGCCATGATGTTTTTGCATGCGAATTGTGTTCATTGAATTTCGGTTTTTAAACTAGGTCGTATCAAAAAAATTGTTCAAAATTATTGCCTCAATTAATGTTTTTTTATGCTAGCTTTGGTTTCTTGCGCCTTAAATGTTCCGTTTTTCTCTTGCTTCTCTTATCCACTGGTGGTCAAGCAGCCACGAGTTCGGTTCGCTAACTAAGGGTTCGAAACCTGTTATTACGCGATGATGTCAGTACCAGGTGAATCGCAGCTTTTAATTGACTCATATCTATCTGATAAGAGTCCTTACTGCTTTCTAAACTAATGCACTGTTTTAAATAGATTTGATTACATTGCCTTCTATTAGGTGGTTCATTTTGCAAGATATTGAGTTGTGCAACGCTTCCGCATTCTTCATATTGCTTCAGGTAATCGAAGTCCCCATGAATGACTTCATTTAGCTTAACAGAGTTTTGCAGATTTCAACACTTAAGTCACCGAAAAATTGGTAATATGCCGCTAACTATTGGGGCAATCAGCACACATAACCTTTTTTTTATCCATCCCCACCCATTGAGTCTCGCATCTTTTAAAGTAGACTTTAAGAGGGCACTTTGGCTCAGGGTCCAGTATCTCTTTAGATTTTTGTCCTTCTCCGTGATCTTGTCTTAGGTGTCTTCGCACCTCCTTTGTTATGGGGAAACATCTGTGGCAGTTTGCTTTAGTATAGACGACATCACGTTTCCTTTCTCTAATCAATCTGGGTTTATAATTATCATCTCGACCTTTAAGGCTTTCCCTTGGATAGCCCAAGATAGATAACCCACAAGTGACTGCAGATCGACAAAAATACACTATAGAGTTGGTTGCAGGGTATTATTGAGATTTCTTGAGCGTATGAGTGGTTTTTCTCGTGATAGGTGCCTTTTTGCTCTGACTAGGTTTGCTTTTATTGCTCCGTCTGGCTCACCGCTGTCTTGGATTACGGAGACAAGGCGTTCGAAGTTTGAGGCACGTCAGAATGACACTCCTGCTGCTTCGAAGGTCGTTTGATCCTCACTAGTGCCAAATTAAACCAGAGGTTTTTGTCCGCTGCAATTTGCATTCCGTATTTATGCAGCGTCATCTGACAGCTGCAACCTTACTTAGTGCAATGAGACATAGATCATCTGCATAGTCCAGATAATTCAACAGCCATCTTTTGCCCTAGTGAAAAATCATCTGAACCGCAGTGTCATTAGAAGGTTAAGTTGAAAGTACGTGGACCTTCTATTGAGCCTTGTCACGAAGTAGTTCTTTGTTCCCCTTAGTTTCCCCATCGGAAAGTCCATCAAGGACTTTACTGAATGGACCGATTGCTAAGACCAGCCCAGATTGATCATTCGGTTGATTATTGCAGCTTTAGGCAGCGAGTCGAAGGCCTGCCTAGGCACTAGGCACTAGGGTCCTGAGAAAATTCCATTTTAAGGTATTCCTGGTAAGTTTCCTTCGATGTTCTAATTTGTTCGAGGCATTTGCCACCTTTGCTCTTGACTGTTTATGCCCTCCATCAAAATTCTATTCTTTCGTTTTCCTAAGCGCTTTCAAATGTGGGATTTGAGCCTGAAGATAACCGTTTGTAGGCAGTGATCAGAATTTGCATTTGCCTTTCTAGAAGCTGGTATAGCACTTATTAGGAATGTCTGATCTTTTCACCAGACCAAAGTCGCGAATAGCACCTTTCCCTGCAGCATGGTACCAAGTCAGTCTTCGAGAAGTTGATTTTTGAAAGAAAGTATTCATCACGTCTAAATTAAATTTTGGCATAGGCCTAGTAGTTTTAGTCCCTTCTCTGTAGTGTCCTCTCGATCGGTGAATGGATGGACAAGTTTGGCGCCAATGTTACGAGCATCAGAGCCCAACCTGCAATTGAAATTTCCAAGGATACTTATTTGTATACATTTAGAGAGAAGTAATCTATAGGTTCTAGCCATTAGTTTGTAGAGGGATTTTCTAACTATTGTATCCACCGTGGACTTGTTCGGAGCATAATATACCATTAGTCCAATTTGGAGGATCAGTTTGACAAGTCCATTTGAGATGGGGTTAAACTCAGCTTCTATGCCCTTTTTTGACCAGAAAGGCCACCCCACCATTTGGTCTAGAATTTTAATCGTATTCAGAATTGAAGAAAGCATAGTTATCTATATATAAGGAGCAGGACTTCATTCGAGTTTCCATAAGGGCAACAATTTCCATACCCCTACCAAAAGTCTTCAACTATCTGGCGGAGTTTCCATTCATTGCTACATGCATGCACTTTCCACAGCCCAAGGTGGGTGATTAGCCCTATCCCACCGCCCCTCTCTTTAGCCCTCAGGGCTGCCCCTGACCACCAGCCATACTCTAAGTTGCTTATCACTCATCGCAAGTGAATCAGTCAATTTGTGCAGAAGTAAAAGCCGGTAAAAAACGAGATCATTGTTTATAGTAATTGGCCTTGGTAAACAAGTTCATATACCTAATTTTTGTAAACGTTGTCCTCCATGTATGGTTCTTTTTAAAGGAACATCCTACTGGTTCAGGACAGTTGGTTATGGACACCAATGGTTTATTGTGGTACAGTGCAGCGCTTACCATATTCGCCGTTCTAAATCCAATCTCTTGGCTCCTTTACCACTATCGGTGGACTACTGGAATAATCTTCGTTGTTGTTTTCACTGTTCTTGGGAATTGTCTGCTACTCTTCATTGAGTTGCTCCGAAAATTGCCCTTCCCTCGTTTAGCGAACAGGACGAAACCACTTGCAATCCAAACGGTAGCTTTCCAGACCGCAGAAGGTGAAAATGAACAGGCTCAACCTATAGAATCTTTAGAACCCTCGGCGTTACCCAATGATTGATGCTTCTCGTTGTGGCTACCAAAATTTTCTACTTACCGTTTGCTATTTTATGATTTTTGGAATTTTCAATTAGCTTTTCTCGTTTTTCCATGAATGTGTTACTGGCCAATGGGGAGAAACAAAATTAAACGTCGCAGTGTAGATTTGGCAATACAAGTGGAAATATGCTGTACGACTGATCCGAGTCGGCCAACCGTCAAGGAAATTCTTGCGTTGATCTTATCTCGTAAAATTCTGAGGCACTTGGTTAGATTTCCGAGTTATCAAACAAGTGAGTTAGTTTTCAGTGAAATCGGTTAAAATTTTGTAGAGGAAGCTCAGGTTGATGAATTGGAATAGGGGCATTCAACTATTCTAGAAGGACTGCTGATCTCTATTATGTGCGGCTTGGCCAAGGGTTACGCTTTCGTTTCTCAAAAGATGTAAATCACAAAATCAGTTAGGAATACAGCGTTGAGATCAGGGTGTGGCCGTTCTGCAAAATGTCGTTGCCCTCTTATGAGGGCAATATAAACGCTCACTTAAGCGATGATCATAAGCATTTATTTTCTTCCGAAATGGGACTGGGCGCCTGGGATGGTCAGTGATCACATCCAATCCTTCTTCCTTCAACTCGGGATTAACATTTTTCAGCTTTAGCTTCGACTCGTGTCAAACTGGCAACGGGGACGCCGATGAATGGGGCAAGCCTTGGTCGTATTACAACTCACTGAGTTCTAAGCGAAGTCATATGGCGGCCTATGCAGCTCGAGAGACATTAACGGGAGCCAGCTACTGACTGACTCGAATGGGTTAAGTAAATGCCCGATAGAGGTGCACTGCATTTTTACTGGCCTATCTCCATCATGGGAGATGCACGAGTAGTACTTAGCTAAGAAAGCTATAAAAATAACCGAATTTGCAGTCTATTACACTCAAGACGGCGGAATACCAGCTCGAGAACGGAGCGAACGATTGTGCTCATCTAGGCATGTTTCACTGAATAGTTCGTTCAAGACAAGATTCCAAAGCCCCATAATAAGGAGGGAGGGCTAATCGAGAAGGATGCGCAAAGGAAAAGGTGGTCTCAGATCATTTCACTAGTTCTTGAAACTCGATATTTGACATGGATTCTGGAGAACTGGAGTGACTGTTTACAATCTCAAATCCCTCGCCTTAGTGTACCACGCGAATTCGCAGCAACATCCCAGAGTACTCGAGCAAACCAGAGCCATAAAGCACACAAAGTCAACGTATATATTAATGAACTGATGCAAACTCTATTGAATTTGCAAGCGACCAGGATGTCTAAAAGCTCCTTCGGGTATTTAGCTCGATGGTCGCAAGTTATTACCGCGTGGCTATAATTAGACCAAACTTAGCTTTATTACATTGTTAGATTAAAATAAAGCGTGCTCGTTTTAGGAAAAAAGCAAAACATTCTGTGGAAGTCGACTACAACTCGGTTTTTTAACTGGTAGGAATCCGCTATAAAGCATCATGATTAATGCGTAAAACATAGCGTTGCATATTGGACAACTCAAATCCTCACGGTATTTCTCAGGCCCTGATTTTCCCCTTTTCTGACTATAGCATCAGTGAATTTACTCCTTGAATTAATAGGGTAGTCATATCAGTTGCCCGGTAGACCATCCAGCTCTGCATTTTATGGAGCCGACCTGTATGCTTGTGCACGTTAGTCATAAACTGCCCTTACTGAAGAAGAGAGAAGCGCCCAGCCAATATGACTTGCAAATCCTTTTTGCGGTCAATTAGCTCCTTAAGAAGTGCCTTGGGGCTGTACGTTGCTGACCGAACTCCGCACAGGCGTTGACAATATTGAATGCTGCGTTGCATTCGAGGCAACATCGGTTGAACCCTTATCACTTCGGCTTTTCTTGGCACGCGATTGAAGAGTGGACTTCAAAAATAGGATTCCCAGACTCAAACACTATTGGAAAACGGCCAATTGATGCGATGTTTTCTACAAAGAGCCATTTGAAAATTTGATTCAGCATAGCTACTAACCCACGATTTCGAGATTTTTGGATTAGATCCTGCGGATAACACAAAAAATGCATGAGACAACCACATTTTGGCACAATCTGCTCCACCATATTGGATAAAGGAGACAACAGATATATAACACCCATTTTAAATGAACGCCGATGATTGATGAGTTGATTGGAATTCAGTGCTGACAAGAGAGTGAGCGAATCTGATTGGCTATTGAGAGCTTAAAATGACCGGGCAGAACTTTTGGCGGAGTATTTTACATTCGCTGAGCTTGCGTGGTTAGACGTTCCGCCTCAACGTGAGTGATGAATTGTAACGAAAATAGTCCGAATAAATCAAATGGGGTCAATCAAAGTGCTGCTAAAGCGCAGAGACAGCAGACGAAAGTGCTACAGGAAACCACGAATGAAGTAGACGATCCAGTCCCAGCCGCTGCTAGATGTGTATCGGCTGCAACAGATCAGCGTGATTTTAAACCCGTTGCTGACCCCACCGAGGAAAAGAAAATCGAGGATGTCTCATTCGCCCGATCCACGTTAGCGACTGAATACGAAGAGCCACCCTTTGGTTATCGAAGATGTTGCCGACGATTCCGAGTACATCTGCCATCCAGCTACTGGAAGAAGAAGCGGCGTCTTAAAAAAAAGGTGGAATCCAAAGACCCACCGCCAGGCAGTCTCTGGAATATTGAAGACGAGCAGCTACCAGAGGTACGACATTCACTTGGGACTGTCTACTCAACTTCCCTAAAAGCTTATCTTAAATTTCCTTCTGCAATCATTCTGCTTTAGCTTGAATTTTTGTTTGACTTGTCTGGGTGAGTAAGGTTTTTTAATAGTTTCCATTCAAAATATTTTTTTGTCTTTACCTAAATGCTTCCGTTTGACTTAATATTTTGGTGATTTAGCCAGGAGAACAGAGAGTTTGGCCTTCAGGCCGTCTTTGAGCTGCCTGTTCACGCGGGACGTCCTTACTCTCTGTTCTCTTAGGTTCTCATAATCATTAATTCCCCGGGTGACCATATAACGGCGACCAGCGCAACCCTTAACTCTTGTATCAACTTTTAAAGTCCGCATTTATACCTCTAAATGCAGATTCTACTTTGCAGCCTTTAACGTATGACAAATTTGAACAATGGCCAGATGGCGATATTCAGAAAATCTATCCAGACTATGAAATCCGAATCAAAGGTTTCGACAATGGCTGGGTTATGCAAGATATCTCTGTTGACAATCCGAACATAATGTCCAAGTCCTGCATGGGAGTTCTCATCTGTTCAGCGAGCTGCATTTCTGCTGAAGGTATCACTGTATACAAACCTGCCATTTGTGATAAACATCGTAAAAGACAAATAGGTAGCTTACATTTAGACATATTGGCGTAATACCATAGCTCGGCTCTAATTTTTATGATGCATTGCAGGGATGAATTGTTCGACTCCGGGATGCAAAGGCAAACTGATTCACATGCTATGTGAGGGACACAATGGATCACCGGTTATTCAGCTTTGGCGATATTATAAGAATAGGGTGTATTTCCAAAGCAAAGGACGACACAATCATGCAAGACCAGAACGCAAAGCTCCATTATCACCAATGTCGAAGGATGTCTTGTCTGTAGGAGCTCAGCCATCGGTAGGTATTTAGAGCGCTTTGCTTATCCTTTGTGGAACTGAATTTGAGTTACCGGTCTTTCCATCCTAGATCCTGCTTTCCCCTCTTCCGAGTGTTTCAAGTGAGTGCAGTCCACTTTGCTATATGACAATGGTGCATTTTATAAATTTAACCACTTTCACAGTTTCCCCGTGTCTTTCGCACATTCAAGCAGTTACAGGAGATATCAATAGCATTGTGGCTATCGTAAATCAGCTGCAGCAACCTCGATCGGTTATATTTTGCAGTAACCCAACTCACTCACCGCCATTAGGTGTTAACTTGATCCCGCAGTCAAATGTTACCAACGTGCCCGTTATTCAATCAACACCCGAGTCATTCCGTGCATCGAAGAGTTCCGATAATGCCTTATCTCAGCCAATTGTGGGAGAACTTCCAAGAACTTCTTCTCTTCAAGATTCAATCATTCACGAATATTCGACTCCATTGATGAGTTCGAAAAGTACCACTGGGCTTGGTAATGAAGCTTCTAGTGAAAGTCTATTGAAAAGAAGGCAGAACGAGTCAACTAAAACAGTCGATGATAATGCGGACCAACCAGTACAGGGAGGATGCGAAGTACAAAAAGCAATGAGATTTTCTGGTGGGAATGATGTCGTTGAAACCAGCATCTCCTCGATATCACGAATACACCATGAAAATAGCAGCCCTTTTGTAGTATCAATACCACAGCAAGCTAGTAGCAGTCAAGTGACCCTTTTACACCCCTTCATGATCGAGATGCTTCTCAGAGTGCCTTTCGAGAGCAAAACAACTGAGAGATCCACTACCGATCCCTCAATTGAGTAGCCCTGTACGATTGTGGAATTGAGGAAGCCTGAAGTCTTTCGAAACACACAATATCCATGACATCAGTTGTGTATAGTAAATTTTATATCGAATATACAAAAATTAACAGCAAATAGTACTTTGTCTATGTTGCGGTCTTAACAGTTCTGTTAGCTCGTTTACTTTTCTCAGTGTGTTGTGGAATTAGACTTTGGCTCAACTGCGAGGTCAAATTTATACCAACATGGACGTTATTCAATCAAGACCGACAGCTGATATCATCAAAACTTTTTTGTAAAAACTTTCTGAAACAAACGTGCCTTTGGATAAGAATAAACTATTAAACACCGGCAATTCGAATTCCTACTTTCTGGCCCATCTTCTAGCTATGATTGTCTAATAAATGCCGGGGGGTAACATAACAGAAACAGATTAAAAGAAAATTATTATCAAGCGGTGCCGATGATTCCTAGGTGAAGGGTCAAAATCAGACTTGCTGACTTTGCACTTACCTCATCCACTTTCAGTAATTAAGCGGAGTGGAACAAAAACTCAAGCTCCAAAAGACATTGAGTGGAAATAAGTCATTCCACGTATCGACCACTGATCTTCAAAGGTTGTCTGTTAGGTCATACTGTCGGATTCATAAATGCTCCCGAGTCCCAAGACAAAATACCTGTTGAAAACACACAACGGTAAGGGCGACGAATCGAAAACAAGTCAATGGAGCCAGATAAATAAAAATGGAGGCGATCTCTTCCAGTCTAACGTTCACTATCCATGGAAAACAATCTTGATCTCACCATCTTCACAGCCGAAATACCTTCTCACCATATCAGTACAACTGCCTCTCGCCTGCATAAGCCCAGAGGCTTAAATTTAAGCAGTGAAGATAAGTTTACCTCTTTGTCGGGCCCCTCTCCACTTTTTCGCAAGACAAACGTGCTCGACTGAACAGAGTGACGTGCGCTTTTAAACGCAACCAGCAGATTTCGATGGATCAGAGGCCAGGGCACATTGAAACGGCTTACTTGCTTTAAATTGGAAAATGGCGACTATTTCCGGAATTTTCTAATCATTCGATGCGTCTGCACTACATTGAAGGCCATCATCATCCCTATAAAGACCCCTTACAATTACAAATATTGTCAAAACCAACCTCTGAAAATTGAGAGAAGTGTGCCACTTGTACATTCGAAATAAAAATAGGAAGTTTATTCTAACAATAATTGTTATGTGAAGAAACATAGGAAATACACAAGTCCTGTTTAGGACAACTGAGCTAAAAATGCAAAGTGAGGTGTAACATAGTTATCGAAAATATTAAGATGCACTTTTCAGCCATTCAGTGAGTTTAGGCGTCGCTCGACTCTGCTGAGAACTCTGCCGTGAGTCGTAAAACGGCCAGGGCCTGCCCAATTTCATCCGCGTCTCCGTTTTCTGTCTGACGCGAGCCGAAACCAAAGCTGAGGAATGTCAGTCCCAAGTTGAAGGAGGAGGGGTGGGATGTGACCATTCATCAGAACTCAAGTATCGTCCCATGCACCCTGTCCTATTTCGATTGCCCTCATAAGATGGCTACGACCTTCTCTCACTGCAGAACGGTCACACCCTGATCCAAATCTGCATTCCAGCAGTTTTTAACAAGCCGGATTGTGATTACGATGCTAATCGGTGGTATAATTTGCCCCTTTTATGAAGCCAAATCGTAGCTGCCGACCGTGCCGCATATGAAGAAGTCCAGCAGTTTTACTATTGCAGTTTACTATTCCTATTATAATTCATCGGACTGAACTCCCATCGCGAAAAATTCACTCAAATTCGCCCAAAACTAATGCACTTATTGGCTAACATGAGGATCAAACTAAATGTTTCATGCATGTACGGGACAAGAACAAGGCCGAAATTTTATTGCTACCGAGCCTTGTCCAGCGCTGATCGGTCATACAACACTTATCTGTTACCGAAGGATTCGACCGACATGGAAGTTAGAAAACTTCATAACGTGGGCGAGACTCATTGTATGGACGACACGTTTTTAATCCACGGCGATGGCAGCTGAACTCTGTCGAAAACAGCTAAAATAAGGTTAAATATACTATTGGGCAGGAAATACCTTGTCTTTCTAAAAAATTGGCTGTGGATTTACAGCACTAGGAGAATTAGCTAGAGGAAACTTGTTTGTTTTTCACAGCGCAGCAATAAATGTGACATCAGGTAAATTCAAATCAGGTAAATATATGAAAATTCACAAAATATCACCTCCAGTAGGGTCATTTTCAACGTTAGGCAACTGAATGTCTAGCATTCATTGCACGAACCTTTGCGGCATATCGCTTGTATTGCTCCAATGAAACCTTAATGGAATGTAGGGTATGCTTAATAGAAGCATTTGAGTTCCATGTGCCCACTTAAGAACATACACACTCCTACCGAATGACTTCGACAGGGACCAAAAGCGCGACTCAATATCGTTGTTCATTCTTGTATTTGCAGTTCACTGTTGCAGCCACGATGTTGATGTAAGTATTCAGCGATTTATGAAAGGTTTGTTTTTTAAGTATTCCCAAGCAAGTTTCTGTAAATTAGGAGAAAAAATTGAAAAAAACGCCCAAAAGCTAGTAAACAATTACAATGACAATGGAAGGTAAATGCTCTAAAGATCATGAAGTTACGTATTTGAAGAACAGAGAGACGAAACTTCAACAAATTCTGTAGTCTACATTTAGAATGAAGGTGGAACCAAACTCGAGATGGAGCTTAATGAAATGGTGGAAAGCTTTAGATGCTGGTAAAATTTGTGGTACAGATAATGTGATCTTCAAATATGTAGGAACATCATTGTAGGTTTTGTGTTGAGAGTGAGGCGATTAGATACTCCTTCCAACTGGTCGAATTGGACAGCGCTATCCTCGGTTAAACAAAGCCAAGTCACTATAAGTTACAATGACAGTAGTAAGGAGAGATTCTAGGCTGATAAGCAAGTTAAGAACGAAGTGGGGGCTGAAACAAAATGGCAAAGGATTTAAAGAAGTCCGCTGATGGGGTAATTCACAAGTGGGACTAAAAGACCTTCGGCAAAACTCCTTGAATTCAAGCCCCTCAGACTATCGGCTCCTTGGAACAAGCCCCACTTTGACCTTTTTCATCAGTATCGGAAAGTAAGACGGCTTCGTGGTGCCCAACGTTTTACGATTCTCGACTAACCTATTTAGTTGACTAATCCAACAGAGATTTGATTGTAAGCAGCGACTCAAGTTTGGGGAATGCGCAGGACATTTCGGCTTACGCTTGTTAAGTAACATTGTTTTATTTTTCGAGCTTCTTCTGATATCTTCAGCTTCCCAAATGAATGAATGCTGGGCAGGTCAGGAAATGGTGGGTCATGTCTATTTAGTCGATTCAATGATCCAGACTAAATTATGACCGACGAATCTACTAAGTTAGACAAGTTACCCATGGGGAGTTTAACGTGCGAGGCTCTCCAATAATGGTTCTGTTTGTAGCTGAACGAGAGCAAATCTATCGTTGATCTAATTTTATTAATTTATTTTACTAAATTTATTTATTCCTCACAGGTTCAACTGAAAGCGCAAATTTAGAAGACCAAACAAGTGTGTAGGCTTTCCAATAAGTAATTATTTCTTTGCGTCGATGCGTCCTAAATTAACGATAAATGACTTTTAACCTCCTCCGGCAGGCTTATCCCACATACATCAATTGACCCCGCCGAACCCTAATGACTGGTGCAAAGCTCCACTTGCGTGGTCATTTGCATGCATACCAATTAGCATTCAATTGTTCAATTCATTCCACTGGGCGTTCAAATTATTACTATTATTTTATAAATCAGTGCCGCCAAATGCATGGCATTCAGAAAATGTGCAAGTCCAGATCAAATGGCATCGCAAATCATCGAATCATACCTGATTGTCCTAATATTACCTCATGCTTCAGTGGTTAACGCAGTCAACTTCAACAAAGAGGTGCAGAGAAGTCTTGTTTGTTCTCATTCCAATTACGTGTCTGAAATGCTACTTTCTGGTGAATTAGATAGTCAGTGAACACGCAAATTTCCCTTAGCAGAATAGGAGAGCGATGCATGCTTTAGGCAAATCTAGGCATGTGGAGTGTCCGGACATTCAGATAACATCGTCTCGCGTTAAATTGATGGCAATAGTCCACACTGGACGAATTCTCACTACTCGAGGGCAAACTTGAGGTTTGGTTCTGATTAGCCGTGCAACCCAGTTTTCCACCAGTTCGAAGTATCCGAACTCCCAAATATTCCATACGTTATCACTTCTCACTGATGCATCGGTTTAAACTTCTCTCCGTAAATCTCTCATTCATCTACTCAATTCCTAATTGAAATGTCTTCGAATGCCATGGGTCATTTTCCAGAAGTCTTGGCAAAAGAAAAGAACACTAACCAACAATAAAAGCAGTATTCCTGAACTTAATAAACATCCATATATTCGTGGAACTTCAAGTCATTACAAGAAGATCGTTTTATAAGACTCAATACAGTTATTCGTTTCCATCAAGGAAGATTGTAGCGTCTTGCTACTCGCCTGAATAAATTGAGGAAGAGTGGACGAAAAGTCTAGGAAAAAACTCGTAATCAATTAAAACTAACTTTGCTCAAATGAATCCTGGTGACCTGCATTAATAGTCTGCACTAATGGAAGGCTTTCGACAAGGACTTAGACTCATAAATGTGCTTTGCTTAGGGAAATAGAGTTGAAGGTCAATTGGAGCAAATTAATGAGCAAGAGAGGTCAGACGAAAAAGGCTGTCTGCTGCAGATGGATCAGTTTCAGCAATGGATTGTGAAATTCAGCGAGCAGTATACTAGGGAGAGCCATAAAATTGGAGTGAACTGTTTACGAAAAGCACATTTGATTAAGGTAGCGAAGTGTTATTTGACCCTTTGACCCCTTCTAGCCAAAAGCCTTGATTGCTGAGCAGATATCATCCTTCGTTCATTTGAGCTCTTGCCTTGGTCTCGTTTCGACCATGAAAGATCAAGTTGACTTTTCGAGACGTCGAAAAATGTTCGTTTTCGACTGCTCTACTAGTTAAGCTTTCCGATTCCCCTCCTGTGCTGACGTTTTTCAAGTCCGACTGTCATGGAGCAAATTTCAGTAATTATAGCACGATTCTAGGAGATTGCTATTTATTCAGATCAACTCCAGTGTGAAACTGCTGGAAATTCAGTCCAGAGTTATTTTTGAAGTGGTTTTGATATGACGGCGGTAAGTTCTGACAGTGAATGGCTCCGACGGGTGGCTGATGATGTATTTTTTACCTAGATGGATCGGCAGAGAGTGAACTTTCATAAATCATTGGAAATCCTGCTAAGTCATAGTTTTGCCTGGTCGGTTTACAAGTGATTTCCGAATCATATAATTCGGCTCCATTGGTGTTCGCCAGTAGGTAGTCGCAGCAGTTATTGCCGGTTGTTAGCTCCCTCATTGCCATGAATTATTAAACGACTTTAAAGGGTGATCATTCATATGAAGTATCTTCTATTTTGAGTTAGCCACAGTTAGACGCCTGCTCAAACTTTCGAATTCAAAATGAGAAAAAATCGTACATGCGTGAGGTTATATGATTAAATTTTTGATTATAGGTTGGATAGGATTTGAGGCACCCTACCAATAAGATCTGCATTTTGAACGAAAATCTGTCTTAGGACCATGAGCTTTGAAACCCGAGGATCGCGATCTGGTAAGGCGACTTTGACTAGACCAAAGGAAATAAAATCAACGGTGCCTCTGATATTGAAAGTCCTGTTCAACCTGAAATGAATTCCTATCCATCGTCAGTTGTCTGAATGATGCTTGAAATATTCTGCGAAAACACTTCGCCCTCTCTGCAGGCCGAGTGGTGTGCCAGCGTGCAAATGTGGCCAGATGGAGACGTAGACATAAGATACCCCTACTATGCAATTGAACTTGGTGGACATGAGGCAGGCTGGATCATGAATACGATCCACACTAATAATGGCTGCTTAGTGAATGAGTGCGTTGGAGTCCTCATTTGTACAAGAAATTGTAATTATTATGGGGGACGCATGTTTTATGCACCTGACCCTAGTGCCAGTGAGTGCGCAAAGCTAATTGACAAGTTGGCATTGCTCCTTAACTGCCATCAATCATATTGCTTGACAGGATTCTTTAATAAATTATTCCTGGGTCAAAGGTGTCCGACACTAGGCTGTCCCGGGATGCTGTTTCACATTCCCTGTAGGGGCAACAAGGGAACTCCGGTCAACCAACAGTAACAAAACTTTACTTATCATGTCCATTTCCGCGCTAGAGGTGGACGCACTCACGCCGGACCAATTTTTAGCTCTCACGCTTTAAAAAAACTCTAGTGGATAGAGATAAACACTCTGCAAGAACTCAAGCAAAGCCAGTATTCATTTATTTAACGTATCCATTCATTAAATGAAACTTTTTGTAAAACTGAATATTTTGCTGCTTTTTAGCCTGTAACCAAACGTCCGCTGAGAATGCCAGGCAAACAGAGCGTTGTACCTTCCTGCCTTTGGCAGGTATTTACGAGTTCATTCTTCTAATCACATTGGACTTTTTAGTAATTGGACATTTCGGTGGAATGCCAGGGTCATCGGAATTGGACCGTGCTTTCAATCCCAATATTGGTGCAAAAGTACCCACCAGTTTGGAAGGCCTTCAAGCAGGCAATAAGATTACAAGGTCTTCTATACGACTAAACCAGAGGGCAGAAGGATCTTTTATGATTGAAAATATTCTAAGTCAGCCACTTAGACCCAAAATAATTGAATGTAGGCAGGGAACTTTCAAAAAATTCTCTGCTAAGACAAATTTTTTGATTGATGAAATTCTCAGGGGGCCAATTCAGCCCAAAGTACTTGAAAGCAAGTAAGCAACTTCCGTAGAGTTCTTTGCTAAGACATCTTTTGCGATTGATTATGGTCTCAGTGAACTATCTCGGTCCGCATCAAAAAAATAGGTCTACCAAGACTTTAGTTTCATAGAACGAAGGTGTCCTAGTGCTAGAAGAAACTGCAAGAGAATTACCACAGAACGAATCAGCAAGGAAAGTACATATTCCATCCGTAGAAGGTTTAACTTACACTCCTTTGGTGGGTGACGGCATTGTCAGCGAGCCGTTTCAAATTCTACCACACAAACGGAGTCCCGTGAACAGAAACAAACACCACAACAGAAATAGCTTGTCCTAGTACTTCCGCATCTAAATACCAATAATTGAAGAAAGTTTTCTTAGGCCCAAAATAGCCTGTCCAACCAACGAAATATGTCTTTCTTACCTCTATCCGAAATTTCAGATTAGTGCGCTTGATTTTTGTGCAACCCCAAGTATGGTTGCATCGGCTGCACGTACTCTCCTGCTTCTTAAGCCAGCTTGTGCTTGACGTGTATTTGTTAGCGCTGACAAAATTTTACTTCGTTTTAAAGAAAAGTTTATTTCTTTTGGATGACTTCCACAGAGAACATTCAAAATCATTTATCGTTGTCAAGCGCATTAAAGTTATTCCAAGTAAGCGAGGGTGCACAAAAGTGTCTGCATTCAAGAAAGCGGAAAGGAACCAGGTAGAAGGGAGCAGAAATTCGGCATATACAACTTAATTTTAGCGATTGGTAAGTAGGTAAAATGCCGTATGCAGCAATAAAGTATTTTAAATTCGTGAATGTAAGGCCCCAACTAGGTGTCATCGAGGTAGAAATAGTTGCTGAAATTCCGAAATAAATATTCTACTTGGTGAAAAAATGTAGCTCATTCTGGTCAATGACACATCCCTGATCCAAGCGAATTTCGTCCTTGACATTATTTCGAGGAATCGGAACGATGAAGGCATTTTTACTAAGCCTGACTACCTTCAGAACTTTCAGGTATTTGTGATCATGGATTTTGACCCCCGATTAAAATGTTAGTCTTGATCCCCATAGGACTTGCTTTTGGCCAGTGGCTGCTGGGAGTGCATCAATTAGAAAAAAACGCAAAATCAAAAGGAGGTCAATTAAGCTTAATGTAGCGAGCGCAGACGAAAATGGATGAAGCCAACGGTTTTCAGCACCACCTTCGAGCATGCCAAAACCACCAGGTTTTGATTGGACACTTTAAATGTATCCCGATGCTGTATGGCGCTTTGGGATCAATTTGAGCATTTTTCAACTCATATTTTTAAATTGGCTTGCATTCCTAAGCAAAAAAACTGCCAAACTTACTTATTTAATAAATTATTCGCGGTTTGCGACCAAAGTCCATACATACACGAGTTAGCTGAATTAGATTCCACAGATGGAGACTCATTCTCACATGCTGAGCTATGGCTTGGAAGGCAGAACTAGATTCATTCGAAATTTAGATTTGATGGCAGTGCAAGACAGCATTCTCCTCGTGGATCATTCAAACCATTTAATTTTTTATTCATTTTCAAACGTACCATTACTTACAGCTATTAACAAATAAATAGATGTGCAACATTGCCAACTGTGTTGTGCTGCAGATTCCTGGAAATCAAACCAGTATATCATGAATACTGGCCAGGTTAAAATTGTTATTAATTGGGTTTGAAACGCCGTGCTCAACCGTGTTTAGGAAAACTCACTTTGGAAAAGCCAGTTACAGACCAACAGCTTGGCTAATGCAAACTTTTAGTTTAAAGCAGCATTTTTTACAAAAATCGTATTACACATGAGAACCTAAATAAATTTGCACCAAAGAAATTATTGAAACCGTTGGGGCTTCAACAGGGATAAGGAAAATCTGAACCACCCATCTCTATCTGCACCCCTCGTCTATCGCAATACGAAAAATTTGGTTCCGGTATTCTTCACGTTCTCGAACTCTCTAAATCACGCTCTCTTTGATCTTACCTTGTTCCGACTGCAGACAAGTATCTCATTCATTAGTCACTGCTTTTGTTGAGCTACTTTTCAGTCTTTGTGGCTTTAGGTTTTGGCCGGACACTCCATAGATAGGGACATATCTGGATAACCGCACTTTCATCTCGTGGTTCATGTAGTATCTGGATGTTGGACAACTTAGTCTGGTTCCCGATTGATACTCCATGATGAACAGAGTATTGCCTCCTCACCTCCATTTGAATGTCGAAGAGTCGCCAACATCGGGCATCAACGCATGCACCTTATATGCAATTTCGCTGGCAGATAGGGCAGTGGTCTACTTCAATTAGAGCAGAAAGCCGTTTCTACCTGATTCTCCCACCACTTGTCTATTTCCCTTTTATAAATTTTATTTCGGGGTATCCAACCATTTTTGTGTGTATGGAGTGGGGTAAACTTCAATAAACGGTCTAACACATTAAAACGTTTGATGGACATCCATTTTGAGATATCTCCCAGCCATGACATGGATTCAACCGTTCGTTAAAACAGTATGCCATATTAATATTGTGACAGTTACACTTCAAAAGTTGAAGTCTGAATTCTGACCATGAACTTAATTGACAAATAAAAAATCTGAAAATTGCTACCTTAATTTGCATCGAGGTCTGGGTAAGTTCCCCAGTTTCACATTACAAAGATTCCACTGAATTATGATGGAGAGGTATAACTTGTAAGTGAATAGTTTCATAAATAAAGTCAGTAAAAGGCTTTTGACATAAATAATTTTGCAAATGATATTCTACAAGCGCAGATCATATCACCATGTCTTCTTAAATACCTTTATTCAAAGTCATTGGTCTTGGTTTTCAAGAAAAGTCCATGAACGGTGATTAACTCTTATCAACCGTATGATTTAGTGGATTCACTTTGAATCGCATTGATTTG
The DNA here is from genome assembly GCA_019097775.1 of Moniezia expansa. Classification (NCBI taxonomy): domain Eukaryota; kingdom Metazoa; phylum Platyhelminthes; class Cestoda; order Cyclophyllidea; family Anoplocephalidae; genus Moniezia; species Moniezia expansa. The sequence goes on along the minus strand of JADFDV010000076.1, from coordinate 133,004 downwards.
AGTAAAAGATTTCTAGACCTCGTAAAACTTCTTATTTGCCTGATAACTAGAGTTAAGTTAAACGTATCAAGGTAGGCTACTTCAACAATGAATGGGGCCTTCATGATGTAACGGAAATAATACTGGTCTTCCAGCTTCCTTATCATCTGAGATCGGATTGTCTCTGTGCCACATTTGTTCCTTCAACAATGCCGAGGTTATTATCAGAGCCCGTGACAGATTTGGTAGAATTTTAGAGATAACAATTTTATAGTTCAAAAATTTCAATCGACCAGTTAGATTAGGAACTCATTATTTTCCCCGTAGGTCCACCAACGATTTGCAGAGTCTTAGTTTTTTCCTGCAGCTGTCGTCCATCAGAAGTTTCCATCCACCTTCTTGCCCCTAGACTTGGGCGACTGGTGGTGTGTGCATGATTGTTCGTTGGTCTACTTACCAAAAGTGATCAAAATAATCTGTTCCTCTAACTTCACATCGGGTTAATCTCCAGTCACGAAATAAACTCGGTGGAAAAGTTAGCTTCCAACTGCTTCTTTAAAAGTATTGAAAGATCGGCAAAGGTTCAAGGAGTTGAAAAGACTGCAGTCTAGTAAAGTGTTTGAGGAAGTTTCTGCTCCGGGTGACCGATATGATTGATGGGAGAATTTCGCTGTTATAGATATCAAGGCAATCATTCATTAGGAGGATGATTCCAAGCAATTCTCTTCCAGGAGCAAACTCTTAGCGTCTCATACTTTCATAATATCCTTTGCTAACCAATAATAATGCTCCAGGCACCGCGATATTGCCTTACGATGTCTTCTAAATTGTAAACTAAAGTAAATCCGCATTGTTTGACTTTTTCGCTATTCATAATACTCTAGTTTATGGCATCAGAACAACCCCGTTAGCTCTTCACAGTTGGACGAATAAACAAGAACGAAGTATTTCGTGAACCGTGCACGTAGCGTTCATCCTGAGCACGAAAGTAGCTAAATCTCTTGTTTGGATCTTAGGATTGTAAAGGTCAAGTCAACCGGCTGGAACATAATCGGACCGACAGCTTGTAGAAGACTAGTTTTCTACCAAACTGACCTAGGTTTTTGATACCGGCTAAGAGGTTTAAAAATTAAAACATAAGACTTGCAACGATAAAGAACCAAAACCTGAACGTATCAAACAGAGAAATAGATAAGTACATTTTTATAGAACTTAACCGCTGATGATGATATACCTCCTTCAAATACGCGCTGGATTGCTGCTAGGATCTACATCATGATTTGTTACCTATAAGACGAAATGCGATGTTTTTTTTTGCATTTTACTGGCTGTGTGAATATGTAATCTATTGTTGTACCATGGAGAAAAGGTGCAACTCCTGGAGTTCGTTGGATGACAAAGCAACAATGCATCCTCAGGTGGCGACTTGCGAAATGAAAACCCATGGGAGCGCAATAGATTAGACTTGAAATTAAGAAATCGAATCATATATTGGAATGAAGCCACAAAAAAATGTCAACATTCACTCTTCTAAAAAGTTGAAATATGAACTTGAAAAATGACACCCTCAATATTGACGAATTTTCCATGTTTTTTGCAATATCGTTCGACAGATAGTTGCTCACCAAAACTAAAAATAACTGGTTGATTGTAAATCACACTGAGCAGCCACTAAGTTTAGAATGTTTAGAGAAGTACCTCGATGAACTTGATTGAGATACCAGGGCATACATTCCGATCACGAAAATAGCTCGATTCAAGTAATATAAAGTCAGTGCCACCAAAGAGGAGTGAAAATTGGAATTGTAAATAATTTTTTGGCGATAAGGCTCAGAGAAATAAAAAATTGGGCAAATCTATGATCATTTACTGACGACGAACACAGCAATGACTGAAGAAAATAACGACTGTGATATATTCAGGGGTCGTTTCCGACAAGTCATTAATTTTAATTTTACCATTATTTGCTTATTTACTCGAATATTAAGGCATTAACAATAAAATATATACCTAGGACAGCTATTCACGTTCCGCCTTACTTTCTAAATCTAGAACTGTGGCATGATATTTTCACTTAACCTGGTTTATTCCACTAAGGCACCTTTTAGCTTGATATAAGGGTTCTATGTTTTATTAAAAACTAAAACATGTGAAACCATAAACGTTGTCATATAGACTTGATCCGGATGGAGAGATGCAACTCGTGTGGTCAGAAGTGGATCGGAAGGCCACCCCAACTAGTCGCCTAGGCAGCACACTGGTTAAATCATGACCAAGTTATTCTGCACTTGGTTGCTGTAAGCGGCGTCTGTGGCGAACAGGAAACACCCGTCATTAGGAATAAAGCGTATACTCCAATCCAGCGGGTCATTTTACGATTCTCAATCTCATAGAATTTTATTGCTTACTTCTCGCTTATATTTGGTATTTCAGTGAACCAAATTATACCCCAGTGAAGGGCAGCAGACATTTCGCCTTTCATTTGCATTCTCCGGGACATCGATTGACCTCTGATACTGTAAAATTTGACATTCAGATGTTTTTTCGACCATGAAATTGAAATCTTTGTTGTAGCTTGATATCAGCAGAGTAAACTTAAAAGGAACAGAATGTGCCTGCAACAGGGATGGGAGCAAGCGATATGCTACATGAATGCTAAAATCCCTTGTTAACGCTGAAATTTCATACTCCTATGGGAAAACATAATGGCGAAATCTATAGTGATTTGAAATTTTTGAAGTATTAACAATTTAAGGTAAATAAAACTACGGTAATAATTGATGATATTGATAATGTCCGGCAAAGACTATGAAACCTAATGACCTTCTAGTTGACGATCAAGATAGGAGAATATTTTGGTGGTCGGAGTTCAGATTAGCATGTTCCTCATGCCTTCGAATTTTCGATGTATAAATGCTACAAGCCAGTCGTCATCAGTTTAACTGTATCAAGTAAGTAAACATTCGGTTTGGCGTCTTAGGGTTTGGTGAAAGGAATCGTTAGCATGGAACTATTCCCGATTAATCGGTTAATTCATTTCTTCCTCGATTCATTTTAATTCCATTTTGTTGAAATAAAATTGCTTGGGAGTGATTTAGTTTTATTTCATAAAGAAATGTGTAGGAAGCTGTGCCAGTTGAGAAATGGTTCCCTGAATGCGTCAGTTTCAGCCATCGAGGTGAAGTGGTGCTCTTTGTAGTCTGCAGTCCATTTTAGAATCCACTCCATTGCTGGTTATTTTACGCGATTGATACTTCTGAGGTGGATTTGAGGATCACCTAGTAAGTATGGCGTCTGACTTGGTAGCATGAAGCCAACACGATTAACTACCATCCAGTGCATCCGAAAGTGAATTTCAAAAGCATTTGTGTTACAGCGAATGCACGATTCCACAAAACTATTTTAAAATCATAAAATGTATGTTTTAGTATTTTACTATACTGCGCGAATTAGACTATTAATGAAATGCTTAAGATACTGAGAAGAATTTGAAAATTCAAATGCATGGACATTTTTAAATAGAGCATCGTTCCGCAGAGATAGCTGAGGCTCCATTTTCGCACCGATATACCGAGGCGAACACTTGTTAACAGAATTGTGATGAAGGGAGTTTTTTGCAAGGCAGAAGACTTTTAAGTGAAAGAGTGGGATTTCCCTGACAAGGAAAGTAAAATAGAGTTCGTTTCTTGAAATGGGGTAAATGTCGCTATTCTCTTTTGCCCCTGGCCCCCGATTCAGTTCGTGTTCCCTTTCAGCGTTCTAAAGAATATGACCAACCAACTAGTGAATTCCTATGCACAGTTTCAATGGTGGAGGAAACGTTTAATACGCTGTCAGGACCAAGGTAGGCCGTTTGTAGATAGTCACTCTAAGTTGCGTAAGGGCCGCGTCATTGCATCACTAGTTTTATTTCAGTAACTTGGCTGATCATGCAGCCTTGTTTTGTTGAACCTGACCACAGGTTGACCGAACGCTCAGTAAATTCGTTGGCTTTTTAGAGTAGAAAGCCAAAATCGCAATAAGCCAACAGTAATTATAGCAATTTTAGGAAGTTACGTGTTTCGGAGCTTCTTTGATAGCTGAGGCGGACGGCGAAACTCTTTCCAAGTACCTGGTCTCAATTTGGCAGCGTTTTACCAACTATCAACAGTACCGACCCACCAATGCCAAATTACATGCATCCCTTTTATTGAACCCTAAAACGGACATCTAGATAAAACCTGCTATTCACTGGCTTTTGGTGACTTGATATAGTTTTTTATATTTCGAAACGAAATTTATGGTTAGAAGTAGTATTTTTCCTCAAAATCACCTTGCCACAAAGGTTTCGGTCGAATATTTAAAGTAATTCATTACATTGTCTATTCACCGAATTTCTGATTTTTTCAAATGCAGACTCAAAAGAGAAGGCCAATAAATGATAGTCCGATATATACAAGGGGTAATTTGAAATGCCTTCTTCCAAACTGCCATGCTCAGGCCAGTTTGGTTCCGAAATATTGGCTCCAGTCGCTGAGTCTCACTGATCATCGCGACCACAATGTGTCTTGTCGGTCAACGAAAGGATAGCATTTCAATTAAATGAGTTCATGAAACATGGTTGATTTCGGTCTTAGCAACGATGGTTTTCTACCAGTCTTACACGAATAGGACTCTTTCCAGAGATCCTCTAACTAGATGGCTAATAGTACTAAGTGTCAGAGTTTTTATGGATTCCGCTCCTTTTGCAATGATTTTGGTAAGACGATTTCAAAGCAATTTCAGCTCTTTAGAAAGAAATGGTTTTCTTACTACGATTGATATACTTACGGCTTCTCTGTACTTTGCTTAAAATTAAGGTCGATGTTATTTCGGGTCGACTATAATACTAGACTGTCCTTTTCCTTTGTCGATCTTTTCTTGTGACGAAATCATGAACTCTTAAATGAGTGCTATCGACTGATAATATACCGACCTTGCCAAATTGTTGACTTGATTAATGTAGTACTACTATTGCACTATTGCACTCAGGTTAGCTCAGGTGCAGAGAAAATTGCGTAAACCGAAGCAAAAATATAACAAGTACAAGGTCTTTTATAAACTAGCCTCAAAAAGTTCAATCAGTTACGTAGTTATGGATGCAAGAGACAATTTTAGGTTAGAAATTCGGTCCACCGGTAGCGTCTCATACTTATGGTAATGATGAATTATCCACAAAATACCCTAGCTTTTCAAATGCTCCTTGATTTCAAAACTTTTTGATAAGTTAACTGTGGGCGAATGTAAGTAAATGAAGTTAATCGGTTATTGAATCACTGCGTCGGATGTTTTGATGCCAATAGCTGAAAAGTGCTAATTTGGGATTCGGTCTACTGAGAGCTTTCAATTGCTCTCTTGATTTTCACTAAGGAAAGCATTGAAGCTGATATAAACAAAGTAAATGTATTTGATGGAGCAGACCAATCTCATTTGATACCACCCCTCTTCATTGGTTGCTAATAAGTATAACTACTTAGAGAGAGTGTCAGTTACTGAAACCTATTCAGTATGCTGCTTCTCCCATTCTACTGGAAAGCCTTTCGCTTGCAATATTTGGCCAATCAGTGATTTTCCAGTAGTCTAGCAGAAGTTTCTTCGTCGAAGGGTCATTCATTCAGCCGGCCTGTCCTCATTCTGCATTATCTTCACTTCACACTGAGTACCATCAAACTCGAGATTAGTCTGACTCACTAAATCATAGGCGTAAAAACACTAGTTGCCTGCTCATTTAGGTATTGGGCTGCCGGAAGGCGAGGTCAGGACTTCCGCTGAAGTTCGAATTTCATTCTAAATACCACGTTGTAATTTGAGTTGTAGTGTTCGGATAATAGAAAAAAATACTTTACTCCAGGCCAGATTTCTCAAAATGAGGTGATGACCTTAATCACTAAAAGTTTATCTTATTTAGCTTACCTAATGAGTCTTTCAAAGTAATTAGTGGATCACCACGTCTTACTGCTATAGAAGCGTTAAATTTTGGAGACTATGCAAAAATTCCCTGATGAAAAAAATACCAACTCTATTGAGGCTTTGGTCTACTCTCGATGGGCTTAAGGTGGGATTTAAAGATTTCAAATAGAGGAGTGCTCTATTTTAAAGCATCGATGAGTTTCATAACATTTGGATCTGAAAATATGTTCATTAGCGATTCCAATAGGATCTGTGAGTCATGGCCTGCTATTTCTCGATTAATTATACTTATGGAAGTTAAAGAAAGATTTGAAAAAAGTTTTCATTCAGTCTTGAACAGTTCTGCTATTAGAATCCTTTCACATTCTCAGCAGTAGAGAAGCATGGATCGTATTGTAGATCCACAGCTTCCCATTAGGAAGATGTTTCGTAAAAGCATGTTTCACTTCAATTGCGAGCTCATAGAGATTCAGGATGAGACGAATGATGGATAAAAAGCAAGTGAATGCTAAAAAAACTGGTAAAATATAAACTTGGGGCTCATCGGCTCGTATCTTGTCCAGGTGAGACATATGATCATCAGTGGAGTGTCGATTTGCAGCCTATCTCAGATATTACACCTCCTAGCCATCTCACCTACCTAGTTCACTGAACACATGCCTACTTCAGACTGAGTATAGTCTTTGTTTGGGTATGATTTATCACTCCGTAAAGCATCACTTGCTTGCCAGACTTTGAAGAAGGGGGAGGTCACTTGTGAAATTAGGCTCTTCAAGGACGTATTGACCGAAACTCAGGTCACCGAGTTGTGATTTAAATCATAAATACAAATCTTCCATAGAAATCAGAATTTCTTTTTGAATTCATAAACTCGGAAACGAATGGTTATATTTGTGAAGACTTTTTGAGCCACGATACGGAAAGCGTTATATTTCGATACCAAAAAAAGACATTACAAGCCTATTAGAATGTCAAGATTTACATTGTAAAATACTTCGGCGATCCGAAATCTTTTTTAAAATTAGAGCATTGAACGAGAAATTGGACTTAAGATAAACTTAAATAACCTCTAATTCAGCACGAGATTAAAGTGCTGAACTACAAAATGCACACATCTTCAGGGTTAAAGAGAGTTGATTGGACCTTTTAGCATTGGGCTGCAGTTCAGCAAATTTGATTGGCTTTTCATGAGTATAATAGACTGATAGAACTCCTGGGTTGAAACTAACAAAAATGTCGATCCTTAAAGCAATAAGCTCAGAAGACGAATCAAGGAAAAATTTCCAAAGCATTGAAGAGCAAAACAAACGGCCGAGAAAGATGCTACAAAAGCGACTGGCTGAAACGAATGATCATGCAGAAGTCGGAAATAAAACAACTTCAATTGAGACAGAAAAGTCTGAGTTGAAGCCCTATATTCTCAAACCCTGTGCTGAAATTGTAAATGACAGCTCTCCAAAAAATTCGCTACAAACCGGATTTCAAAAAACTTTACGTGGACGTCGAAGTGGAGGTAGGCTAGAGCGATCAAATCAACCCTCCAATAGCCGAGGTAAAAAACGGCGGCTTGAGGCAAGAGAGCAATCGACCGAACCACCACCAGGTAGTTGTTGGAGTATCGAAGACAAGTACTTACCTGAGGTAAGACCTGCTAAAATGCATTTGCACCCATTACACCAAAGTGTGTGCGATTCATCACCAAATTAGGTAAATGTGCGTTATTATGATTCGCAGCCTATTACATACGATCGGTGCGAACGGTGGCCGGATGGAGACATCAAAAGGATTTATCAAGACCACGAAGTCCGGATAAAAGGTTTTGATACCGGTTGGATTATGCATGATGTACCTAGTGACATGCCAGGTGTCATTAAAAAGGCCTGTTCAGGAGTCCTCATCTGCACAGAGTGCTGCACGTCTACTAAAGATACGAGAGCTTACAGACCTGCAGCTCAAGTTATGCAGGAGAAAAGACAGATCGGTGAGCCAAAAAAATACGAATGTTATAAAATGGTAATTAGGATTTAAATCTACTGTTCTATTGAAGACCTGAATTGTCCTACACCAGGATGTACAGGCAAATTGATTCACGTGCATTGTGAAGGAAACTCGGGTGTCGAAGTCATTCACATTTGGCGTTTTTATAGAGGTAAAGTGTATTTCCAGGCCAGAGGATATCACAATCATGCAAAACCCCAGCTGAAGGTATCCAAACTGCCCGAAATCAAGCATGATTTGGTTCCGGTAAGCAGCAAGTTTGTCGTTTGTTCCATAAGTGAACATATTTATAAAATTTATTACTTTCTCACACAATTCTATCTTAATGATATTTAGGTTCCTACTGTCACATTATCGAATATTTTGCGTAAGTATAGTTGAATTTAACTATCTCATGTATATCTGTGTTTCGAGTTCCAGAAAGTAACCCCATTTTTTGCTTTAAAATTTAGCAGATTCAACAGCAACATCATTTAATTTTCAAATTCAGCCTAATCAGATGGTGATATTTCGCTCCGATCCTATTCAATGTCAGCAATTAGTAGGAGATCAAAGCCAACTTTCGAGCATTACCACATTTCAGATTATTCAATCAACACTCATTCAGTATAACAACACCGGAAACTGTCTGACCATTGGGAACCCTAATCGTACATTAGGAAGCCCTAAGTTAATTCTTCCCCGACCTTCGCAGAACCAGCAGTCAAGGATTACCCACCCACCAAAGCTAAATTCTGGGGACCATCGCACCGGACCAAAATCTCAAGAAAAGAGAGCAAAGGAAAGCAGAAGAAAAGGTTCGAGACTTCCTAATTTGAAAAATGCTGAAATTGGTTGTGAATGTAACGAAAAAAACCTGCTGCAACAGCACAGCAAGACATATAAGGCGATGAATATTCCCAGCATCAATGACATCGGCGATGCCCCCAAATGCTTAAAAAGGGAAACTTATCCAAAATCAAAATCGGTTGATCCCCAGGCAGCTACCAACTCAATACAACAAGAAAGCACCATTCAACAAAATGCTCCAGGTCAATTTACGATTAAAGCAATTCTTAGTGTGCCATCGCAGAGGCAATCAAATGAAGACGGACAAAGCAACTCAGATGGAACCACTACCAAAGCCTGTGTTAGTATTAAAAGTGCTCTGATCTCACCGGAGTACTGTAATCAAAATGAGTCCAGTACTAGAGATAAAGCTGAAAACGGACGATCTTTGCAAATATATAAAGAAACTCATGATGTGACAGAGTTATCTGGCGAGAATGACTTTAGCGTTGCTTCAGGAACCCAAATATATGAACCTGTGGACTCAAATACTATCAAAAAGGCCAATGAATCCTTGCAGAGGGACAGCAATCAACCATCACATTCTGAGGCAGTTCTACATCCCTTCATGATTGACGCCATTCTCAGGGAGCCATTTAGCAACAAATCGACTGAAAGGAAATATCCCGATTTAGAGTAAGCGTCGGAACAACACTAAACAAAATGGCCGCTTGATGTAGAACAATGCTTTTAAAACCGGAATGTATGAGATCGTAGTAGAAAATGCAAAACTCCCATTATAATTGAATGCCATTCTCTGGAACAGGGCTTATTCATCGCAAAATATTAAAAAAAATCAACACATTCCACGACCATTAACGGTTTGATTAAGACTCTGTTTAAATGTATTGCAAGAGTAGATACACCATCGCAACGATTCGGTCTTTATGAAGTAACTTAGGTGATGACTGTCTTGATGAGGGTTTGTCGAATCAGAAGGTTGATGTGGTAAGTAAGTAAGCAGTTTAGTAAATTCAGCCAATATCAAGTATACTGGGGCTTCATATTACTGCTTTATATTGAAAAACTGATTTGTAGGTATGGAGGCGACTTAGAAAAATGGTTTCCTCAGGAGACATTTCAGATCAAGGCTCCGGCTAGTAGGAATAAAAAGTCAGAGCAAATCACCCCTTTGATCGAGACAATTCACTCTTATATCGAAATTTAAATATAAAGGACTCGAAATGCATGAATTTAATTAGTATTTCATTATCCACATGTCGTAGGTGTCTTGGTTGCGTATTCATATATGTTGGTGGGCTCTTTCGTGAAACTTCTGAGTTGGAACTCCTTTCAATAACCATGGTCTCATCTAACTTGGAAGTGTCGTTCAGGTTGAATTTCGGGGCGTGGATAGCACCTGCTACAGCTCGGAACAGAGGCCATCCTTAAAATTCAGTTGCAACGAACCCTCACTCAAGTCATTAGCTCAAATCAATCCCAAAAGAAATTCTCTTGGGCTTCTATTTAAACAAAATAATTTATTTAGATGCCTCTGGGCAAACTTCAAGTATTCTCGCCGTAGGAGTGTCATAATTTCTTTCCCACTTTTGACGCTAGACTTGGGCTTACTAGACTGGATTCAAAAATCCAATTGTTTGGAAGTTGGAATGGAAACATGTACATCGAATGATTTGGCATTGAGAAAGAAGGAAGCCCACGAATACATTGGGTGTTCGACTTGTGAGCGCCGACCATCAGTAAAAGACCCGCAAATTAAGGTATGTTTATCTTATTACTTAAATATATACAAAAACTCGAATTCTCTCACCATGGCAGTTTCTTGGACAAATTAGCTACAATTGATGCATTGTGCTGATGAACAAGGTCTAATTGGTTTATACTTCAAGGTTCACAATAAGTTCTATGTGCATCCATTAATAAGACAGCCGAAAAATATGTCCAGAAGAGTCGGAATTCATTGTACCGTAGGGTCTCAAACAAGATTCTAACGACCGAAATTCTAAACTTTTCATCAACGCTGCATCCCTACATTTCACGCTGTCATCTTATCCATTTTGTGGTTTTTCAAACTCTCAAATGAAATATGTTGCAGCTTATAGATTTGTAAACTGACGCTATGAAAACAAGTTAAGAGGCGCGCTTTTTTTTATTTATTTTCTCCCCGCCTATTAGGGCAAGTCCCAAGTACTTATTGGGGGTACAGCAGAAGTACAATAGCTTTTATAGCAATTAAGCACAACAGTTAACACAGAATAGTAAAACGCTTGTTGACGTCTTTGCTTCGTTCAGCTCAGACCAGCTTCGTCGAGCCACCTCGTTCGAATTCGTCCGTCTTCAAATCTCCTCCAGAAATCAACAATTTGGCGGCGATTCCATTCATAGCTACTTGCACGTGCATTCCATAGTCCAGTTTGAGACCACGAATCCGATTATTTACATCGTGCCTCGTATTCCAAGCTATAAGAAGTTGTACTTCTGGTGATACAATTTAATTTGATATGTCCGGTGGGTGATTAGTCCTATCCGGTGCGAAAACGAATCTTGCTTTTATGTAAGACTATGATTTATTTTACTGAAACCACCAAAATTCAAATCAGCGCTGCTCAGATGTTGCTGAGTATCAACTCAAAGACCGCACTACCTGGTTTAGAGAGATGCGCTTTATGCTTTTTGTGCGGTGGTTGTAATTTATTGACAGCTCTACGGATGGCTGGTGAAACATCCCTTTAAGGAGAACCTGTCAAGAAAACATTTCAACCATCATATAGTATGTGGATTACAAGTGAGAAAGACCCCTTTTTTCCTTATTAAGTTCATATTTTAGTACGTTATACTTTTGGTTTGCCAAAAATGCAGAACACTGGAAGTATTGAAGTCGGCCTATAGTACCCAAACTGTCAACTCTATTGCACTTCGCAAAGTAGGGAGATTAACTTGCAGAACCATATAATATTTAATCTGTATGTTTAGCCTTGAACAAAACTGAAATGTTATTGGAAGTAACAACTTTGATACTGAAGCCTCCTTTGTTGTGAGAGTCTTCCAACAAATTGCCCCAGGTGTTCTGGTTAAAGATATCCATTTACCTAGCCAGCTAGCTAGCTAGCCTTCTTTCTTGAGTTTTGAATGCAAACACTTCAACGGAGACTCATAATCACGTATGAAACGGTTTCAAATTTAAGAAATTTTATCGAATTAAGTAATTTGGTCTCTTTTATATGAGCTTCAGGTAAAATTCAGTAGCTTACATGTGTTTCGATCTGCTTAGAATTTGGATGAACAGAGCCTCTACAAAAGAACGGATTTCATTTATTTAGAGTTCTAACGCAGCGTGATGGCGTTATCTTGGAAAAATGGTATTAATGATTAAACATAAAATTCTATTCCGTTATGACCCCATATTGTGAACTGACCTTATTATTAAGAAGTGACTTCCAAGGCCTCGACGACGTCTGTTGGAAGACTCCGGTACACCTTAATAAAGATTTGAGATCAATTCAAAGGAACTGATTCCAAACGTTAATGCAAAATTTCTAACTTATTTCGATATTTAAGTACACAAATTTGAGAATTGAAGGCTGGTCTGTGTGCCAAGGCTACGTTTGTGCTGTTGTAGTTATTTAGACGTATTTCGAAGCAAAATTCAATTTACTCGACTATTAAACCAAAAAGGTTTGAAATACGTTGACTAAATCGCTAGAGAATGTTTTTTCGGAGTCCTCAAAAAATTTGATTAAATACTTGTCTTTGCAAAAAATAGAACTTGTTCCACTAAATTTAAGAAGCTTTGGGCATTCGGTTCTAAACGCTCTGGAATAAACCTTTACAAAATAATATTAACCATAAACAGTCACTTTAAATAGCCTTAAAGTGCAAAATCCTTTCTACAGATACAGTTTTTATTTTTTTTTTATTTTGTAAAGTAGCTTCTTGGTCGCTTTCATGGGACACCTTCCAGTTCATCAAGGAATAAGGTTGATGTCGGTTGGTACAAAAGCGCTTTGAATTTACGTTGTTGAGTTCTAATATCGAGGGCATCATGCAAGTAAGTTGTACAACTTAACTTTTCTTTTGCAAAAATTTCCATTAATTGGCATAGATTTAATGACAAGTGTGTTGAATCCCTTCGCTTTATATTTGACGGAATAGAACCAAAAGTCATGTTTGAATCCATTGAAGTTTGTCAGCGATTCTTTTTTGACCTTACTGATCGAAGAGCGAGTATCATTTATGGGATGGATTTCATTCTTCGCTGTTCTTGGACCTCATAAAACCAACAATTTTTGCCTAAACATTGAGCAAACCCATGCAACATGTGTTGATGATATCAATCGTTTCAATTTCATTTTCAGCGCAATGTTGTATTCAACTGTTTTTTCTCAAACGAACCAAGATTACTACACATTCATCCCAATGATCTAAATTCTCCCACTTTATGCATCTTGAAGAAATGATAGCAATTATAACTAAGGAAAAAGCAGTTGTGGTACCAGATTTTTTATCAGAATAATGCACAAATTTGTATTTAGTCGCAATATGAACCGCTAAGTTTTGCGATCACTACGACTGGGCACATAAAGATTTTAGTTGAGTAGTGGTGCACTGTGTTCAAATTCGGCTATTTGAGGTTATAAGGGCGGTTGAGAAGAGCCTTTCGAGATTGACGTTTAGAAGGAACCACTGAATTTAATTGGAACAGTTTATTCCAGAATCAAGGTAATTTCTCTTTCACTGTATGCACATCTAGCATTTTCTGACCTGCAAATTCATAATTCCCATCTAAATTTCACCTAATAATCCGCTTTACTTCTACAGATGTGGTTTTCACCTTATTCACCCTTATTCGACATCATCGTGTGATTAGTGCGATCAGATTCATACCAAGACGAAAAGGCACCTAATACGATTACGACCATTTCTGCGCTCAAGGAGTCTCAAAAACACCCTGGAAGCAACTCTGGTAGGTACTTCTGTCGATCCTGCATTCACTTATGGATGATCTGCTATTATCTTGAGAGTAAAAGATAACAATCGACCAAAAGCAATACAGAATATGGCTCGGCGTATGATACTTGGATTGTATTTGCGAAGAGCCAAAACTGTCGAGGAACTCCGAAAGTAACTGCCGATGCGTAACTTGACAAGTCTTAGACTGACAAAGAGGTTGAACCTATGGAAGAGTTTGAAAATGGACAAAGAGAGCCGGATACTTTCCATACTTAGGAGTAACTTTGAAAAAGGGAAAACTAAGAAAGTCTCACTTATAAGGAACTGGATGCTTCAATTAATTAAAGATGCGAAAGAAACATGGCTACTTGATCCAAAGGAAAGCCTTAAAGTTCGAGATGAAAATTATACACCTAGACTGGTGGGAGAAAGGCAACGTGATATTGTCTGAACCAACGCAAACTGCAAAAGATGTTTCGCCACAACTGAAGAGATACTCAACTGTAGACTAAAGTGCTCTCTTACAGACTGCCTTAAATAATACAAGATTCAAGAGTGATTGAAGTGACATATTAAGGGCTGTCACCTTTCGGTCAAAATCTTAGAAAGAGAGAAGCTAACAGAGAAGAGAAAAGAACTAAACTGCAGTACAGAAAAGTGAATAACTGGACAGGATGGAGAAACTCGGTAGAGTGGGAGGTAGGAAAAAAAAGACTGCGAAGAAAAGTCCAACTGCAGGAAGAACAACACATCTGCTTCATCGCGGCGGTGAATAACTCTGACCCATACATGATCGCCAGAAATGAATATCTGGATAAGAACAAACAAGAGGACGAGGTGCTGCAAGAAGTGTAGCAGAAGAATGAAATGTTACTGCACCACGAAACTGCCAAGAAACGTGCAAGTGTTGAGCTGCTATACAAGTTCTTGTGTTTCTGTTGTACCCCCAACAAGTCCTTGGGACTTGCCTAATGAATGGGGACGAGTAAAAAACCAAGGAGATGAATTGAGCAGATGAAAAATTTTGTGAAATCATCCACGGATTGCAGTAATATCCATCAATGTATTTGGAAGCATTTGTTCACAATTTCATAATCCTATCGGATCTAAATAAGCTTATAAAAATGTTAAATGAATTGTTAGCTTTCTATGCCAAATCGTAGCAGCTACTTGTTTAACCTAGCATATAGTAAAACAAATTTTGTTAGTTTTTTACCAAATAATGAATAGCGATGAATTTTTACAAGTTGTATGATCGCTAATAGATTTCGATAGCTCGAAATAAAGGTTTTCTGTAAATTGAAAGGCTTTTTATAAGTGCGATAAACATGATTTCAATAGTTGTGATATAAATAGGGTACGGTTTGATGTTTGGCCAATGCAAGAGTCATCTGACCAAATTCGAAATATTCAAGAGTCGAGCAGTCAATGTAGCTGTGTTGTTGTAGCAACTGAAATTGGATGATTGATAAAATAAATGAAACAGGGCACATTGAAAACATGAATGTCATTTTCATATCAAAAATAACCCATCATCTTCAAAAGCACGTAATGCTCATAATGTCAGTTAGTGGAAATATTTGGCCAAAATTGAAGTTGAAAGTAAAGAATATCAGAGTCTACTGTAAATAAACGTATTACTGCAGAAATGAAACGCTAAATATAGAGTTCAAATGTAAACGAAAATAAGTTGTGTCAAAGATATCACGAATCGGGCAAGAGGGCAACTTGCCTTAAAACCTTGTATTTCATGGAAATACCTGGTATTTCAACTGCAGTTGGGACAGTATTTGACACAAAAATTCTCTTATCTAAATGACACCCTGTTTACAATTTGAAGTTTTACCAAAATATACCTCGATTATAATTAGACCAAAAAATACTAGATGGAGTTAAAATGTATTTCAAATTAAATCCTATAAAGCGTATAAGTGTAGTATGAAATGCGTAAGTGTAGTTTGCGTACATTCGTCTAAGTGGTAAACAATCAGTAGAGGTTCGACGAAGACGAACTGGGTAAGAATACAAGTTTGAAGCATCCGACTCTAACTGTAAGCTTTCCGTAACCATTTGTCAACATTTGTGCATCAGCCGAAGTATATTTTCTATATTGTACACATAGATCAGACCGTAGTCTGGATCTTCAGCTTAAGCAGCCATAATATCAATTTTCAGAGAAACATTGCAACAGATCTGGTCACATGCTTAAATTAAATAGCTGGCCTTCCTTTGGGTCCCTTGTAAGATCTTCGGCGCTCGAGCCGATAGAAGCGACTTTCACGTTACCCCCACACAGGGGAGCAAACATGGTGAATAAAATGCTATTGCATACCTTAAATTGCATAATTGTACATAACCATCCTGTAGATTGAAATAAATGGTAGATTTGAAAAGATAGCATTTTAAGCTACGCGTGCAACGATTACGATTCAAGGATAAATCAACCACGGAGAGACGGCGAATGGAACGTCTACACGTCTCGACAACTTTTAGAGGAACTTTTCAGGAGACGCTTGTTATTATCATGTAGTAGGTAGAACATGCTTGAGAAATACCCATCCATATTTATCAAGTTAATATTTCAATGCATTAGGCCTCTACTCTTCTGAAGTATTGGGACAAGTAGATAGGTGAGTGAACGTCTGCTACTTCAACTTCGAAGACTTCCCATAGGCCATTACATATGTTTAAATCTGCTTTTGATAGCAAAATATTGTTGATAAGCAAGGTCAATACTGGGTTGATCCAAATCACTGACTCAGCTGATTTAACTTATAAAATTTGGAAATCATTTATAAATTTATCAACGACGGCGATCGAACCCCTTAGTACAGAACCTATCATTCATCTCAGTTAAATGCACACTTAAACTGAAGGGAGAACTAGCTAGAACAGGATAAACCGTATGGAAACTCCGATAGCTAGAAATGAGTTGGAAGCATTCTCCAATATGCAAAACTATTATTTATTTAACGTTTAATACTTTTCAAAAATTTTACCTAAATTAGGTACTATCATTATATTTTAAAAAATTGGGCATCTAAAAATGATAAAATATGTCTTGCATCCACATGGTTACAGGAATCCATGCGGATGCAAGATGCTTGATTGTGCTGCGCTTGAACCACGGCCTTTTGGAAAATAACGAAGAAATAAGAGCATTGAAGGCGTTGACAAAACAAAAAGTAAAGTGAAACTTGGTTATATTTTTCAGCAAACATTACTTTCTTTTAATTTTATTCCCTTTTGCGCCATTGTGGAATTCTAACTTCATGTAATATTATCCGTTTTACTGAGCTCAATCACCCAATTACCATAACTGCTGCATTTCAAATAGAAGAGAGGAAGGTTTTTAGCCCAATTCTCATAACCTTTACGGTCCAAAACTGGTGAGATAGTATAGTCTAACAAAGCAATAAGTTGTTGTGAGCTTTAAAATATAATAATGAAGAGGCGCAAGCCCGAAAATTAATGAAGTTTTCAAGTCATTCTCACTTACAACCAGGTATTTCAAAGGCCATTTCAAAGAAACTAATAATGATAATGACAATGCAAACACTATGATAAAGACTAAGTTTATTCTATTTACGTCAGGTATTCATCTATCAACCACGCTTCCAAGCTCGGCTAGACGAATAGTCTAATAGGAGATACTTTCAGACACTTTCGATGTCCCATTTGCAGCAAAACTCTACAAAAGTTGTCACGCACTTGGATAGTAAAGCATGATTGCAGATAAAATACTGCTTCTACTGCTTATGAATTCGGTAAAGAATATACCTTTTAGCCTTTCATTTGACAAGTACTTCACCAACCATACTTATGGCGAATAGGACAAAATGATCTACACACTGCATTGAACCTGATAAATATTGTGCAGAAAATGTATTGTTGATAGGACACTATCTGGGTTCATACAGAAGAGGGTAAAGTGAAGCCACTTGGTTGCTAGAATCTACTTATTTATTTACTCCCCTCCTATTAGGACAAATCCCAAGGACTTTTTGGGGGTGCAGCAGAAGCACAAAACCTTTTACAACAGGCAGCGCACAACAGATAATACAGAAGGTAGTAAAAGCGATTATCGACATTTTCCGTTCTCTGGTCACTTCTCTGGCATGGTTTCATAGTACAGATAGCAGTTCAACTACGTAGTGGCACCTCGTCCGTCCTCGAGTTTGCTAAGGGCAGACAGTTTTCATATCTTTTTCAGAAGTTTTTTCAACTTTCTGTTGGAGATGCCATTCATTGTTACATGTGCGCGCTTTCCACAGTCCAGTTTGAGACCATGAATCCAGGTAGTTATGTCGTACCTTGTCTGTACGAGGTTGTACCTTTGCTGGCACAATCTAATTCTATGCATCCGATGGGTAATTAGTCCGATCCAGACGCCACTCTCAATAGCCCTCAGAGTTGCCCCTGTGGTTACCACCAGAGTCATAACCACTAGAATCATAAAAAATTTTTACCGACCTGTTGTTTGGATGAAATGTATGCGTAAAGAAGTAATGAGAGCAAATCATGAAGGAGCATTCTTTGCTTCGAAGAAGATTCACAAGCAGGGACAAAGTTTGAATGTTTATGCAAAAATTTGCTACATAATCGAAATCGCAAATAACTCTGTGCTAATCCATGCAGCGTTATAAACTCCATAAACACAGAAAAACCACCTTTGAGTATTAAGATCGGTAAATTTAACAAATTGAACTAGCATGGAAAAACGGATAAAGAGAGTCCAACTGCCAAAGAATTTCCCTCTGGGTGTGGTCACCTTTGGTTTATTAAATTTTGCTTCATTCATCATTTCAGACTTCTCTGCTAATTATTTCTCACTCACGTATTCCATTGTAGAATGATTGCAATAAAATACAGCCCCGAAAAAAAAGATAAATTTTTTGATCTAACGGAATTGACAAAATGAGGCACTATTTCTCTCTTAAATTTTGGCGGTTTCACTTACAAGGTAAGTGTTAAAAAAGGCGTGTTTTTTACAAGAAGAATGGTTAAACTAGTGTGCAAGATAACAGATTTGCATTTTTACATACATTAAAGTGATATTCAGCAGAAGCAAGTCATAACAAGACAGTGTTCATATTTTATTCTAGGCATCATGCTTGGATATAACCTTCTTATGATAAAACCAAATACATGCCAGAGACAATAGTTATAACAACGTATCATGTAATACTCGTGTTTATTAGAATGCACTCAATCACTATTTCCAGGATGAAGATGATTGGATTTATCTAAAACTTCCTTTAATCAGTTAATCAGTTATAATATGGGATGTTTGCAACTAGAAGAGCTCAGGGAATGTAAATTTATTCGTACATGACGGGTCACTGGCCGAAAACCTTAATACACTCAGTTCCATCACCAACCGTGTTGCCGACTCATGATCTGAGGGCCATGAAAGAGTTTTATGCCTTAAGGTGCCACTAATCACAGATTTGCTTCATTTTATCAAACTAAATATGTCGTGAACTCAAATTCATTTGTTGTAACAATCTAAGTTTGCTACAACTGCGTTAGCGAGACCAATTAAACGACGAGAATAACCTGATTGCTGTGTTAAGTGCGTACAATTGCAATTTTGAGTTGAGCTTCTTTTAAAACTTGAATTTAGTGAGGCGTTTGTGTTCTAGAATGCCGAAATTATATAGTTGATCTGACATTTTATGATCCATAGAATATACAACGCCAACAAGTTAATTCGAATCTATGTTTGTTGACATCACAGGCTTAATGAAATGGAATTCGCTCCTTAAAAATGCTTCAACCCCACTGTTGATAGTCTTCTAAGTTTCAAAAAACGTAATGTATTATGTCATCCAATAAAAATGGCAGGGCTTTTTGAAGCTTATAATTCTAGAAATTTTGAATTTCATGAAATTTCAGCAATATTATTAAATAAAACAATTTTGAGGGAAGCAATTTCATAAATCGTTGAAATATAGAGATAATAAATACCGTTTGTATTTCACCTGAAGCATCGGTTATAAATTACAGTTGAAGAACTCGAAATAGCCAAAGAGTTTGAAAAAGCCAAAGCAGCCGCAGAAAATTCTATCAGTCTATGTTTTACACAGGAGAAACCCCACTCGGCCAATATTTTGCTTATATCAATATTAAGAATGCTTGCATGCATGCAAGACAGTTATGCGCAGTAAAACCATAGACATCTGGACTTATGAATTCTCACGTGAACAAGTCGATCAATCATCGAACCAGATTGTTCTCACTTGTATTCCGTGAGATTACTTCAATAATCGCTTCTCAAAAAGTCGCACACCATGCCAACCTTTATATCTGAAATAAACAAACAATCTTAAAAATAGGTCTCTGTTTTCGCTTTTACATAGGAGTGAAAATTCAAAATTTTCATTTTTGCCTGCTGAATAAATTTTTGATTTGATAAAATTGATAGTTTTAAATTTTATAACATTAAAAGCCGGTCTTGTTATGGCAGGCAATGTAAGCCGTGGTAATTTGATGCTAAATAACAACACAATGGAGGTTCATCAGTACTTAGGAAACGCTAGAGTATTTGATGGAGGTGGGGCTAGCATAGCACGTTAATACGTGGAGGCTCAAGCATATGATTTTTTTTATGCAGGCCGTAGGCTATTTAACCAAACTGAGAACCTTCTGAACTCATTGACATTTTGCGAAAATGATCAAAAATAAACAAATTTAATTCATTTTTTTCATCCCGTTTATGCTTGTGGGATTGTTACCATATAGCAGGCCGAAAGTGTTTGGTTGCCTTCCCGTTTGCAAATGCCTTAAAGCAATTTTTTATTTTGGATGTTTTGAATCATATAGTGTACAAAACTAGCTGTAATAAAAAAATCTAAGTTCACTTTTCTAAAAATGCTGCAAATGCATCTTCATCATTTCTTAGAACGACAACACCAATATTACCTTTGAAAATCATCAGGAGATGCTGCTTAAATGATTACTTTTTGTTTTAAAACTTAAATGGCTTAAAATGGTAACTGGTGATTCTCCTCTTCTACTAAAATTGTGAGATCCATTATCAAATCCAGTCTAAGATAAGTGAGAAACTTAACTGTTTGATCATGTTTAAATATATCCCTATTTTATGCATTCGATTTCAAACATACATGTTTGAATTTTCAAGCGTTTTCGGCAGTATTTACCTGATAGTTAGTTTCAGAGGGTGCGATTTTTCCAAGTATAACAATGTGGCGATTTATCGGCAAGTAATTCAAGGTGATGGCTCAATATATTAAAACATCTGCTCTTTAAGTATATGGGCGCGAATAGAGCATTCTAAGATCGGCACGACCATATCAGGACCATTAAGAGACATAATTAAATACACAATTTTAAGGCAGAGTGGAAAAACACATTAATCAGCGATTCCGTAACCTCTGTAAAATAGTAATTCAGTCTCTCCTATCTGTTATGAAAACACAAGATTCAGGAGCTCAGAGCTCTCCTTCATAATCTGAGGGCAAAATTTATTAAGGAATATAAGATGATTTAAAATATTCCTTTCCATCTTTAATAAGGGACTGGCGTAAAATAAGAAAAACACTCACTTGTTTACATGCGATTTTAATTTAATTTAGTATCGCATCAGTATAGAAACTGACTTTCAGCGGAAACAAGGCTTATTTGGTCACCTGTGATAACCACTTGGAAACTTGTTTAGGATGTCAGGTATATTACTATCTTCTTCCCGAAAACCAGTTAAAATGCAATTGGACAACATAACAAAAACGAATAGCCTAGACGATGAGTTCACCAAGCGTCCATCACAAGAGGCTATGTTTCCAAGTTTTTGTGTTCATTTATAAGCTCTCAAGTATTCGTTCTCCGCACTCGAGCTGTGAGAACGTGGCCCAGTCCTTTTCTACTTCCGCTGTTCAAGTGTCATTAGTTTTCAACTAAATAAAGCAAATAAAATTACCTACTAGTTTTCGAATTAATTGTCTTAGTAACTTCAGCTAAAGAACGGAAATAAAGGTATTCATTAATGGGTTCCATGCAGCTTTTCTATAGGTAAATTGAATCAGTATTTCACTCTGGTCAGATCATAAAATCATCTCAAAAAAACCAAAAAAATATTTCTAGCAACCCGTTTGCTTTGCCAAAACAGTATGTTTTTCAAATTCTTGCCATTATATTCAACAGTTCTAATCTTCAAAAAATTAGTATTATTTGTTCTATGTAGTTTATGCTTTAAAGGTTGCTGCGGAGTTACAACTTTTGAATGAAAAATGTGATCTCGCTCATTCTCTCGTAAAGTCGTGAGGTAAATCTAGCCCTGATTGGAGTTAAGTAGCAGAATTGAGAGGGCTTTTTATAAAAATAGCCGATTAATTTATCGTTCCTACTGATCGAAAGGTACGGAACAAATAAGCCTGCTGTGTTGTTGACATAATAATTGACAGTGGATTAAAGTTGGATATCCTCAGTATAAATTGAAATTATAACTCTGACTAGATAGCAAAGACTATTTTAAGGCCTACTAAAGCTACTAATGCAAAGCTACGAAAGTTAGCCACAAGATAGAGTGTATCTTTAGCTGACGGAGCTTAAAAGCTGTTTGATGCATTAACGAAGTTGAGTCGTATTTGAATTTCATTTTGCAATCAAAATCAAATACTCTTTGATTAGGCCGACGTGATTACCTAATACTTATTTTTTCGTTAGAGTTGTACTACTACTATGATTAGATAGTAATAGGGCCCATATACTTTACACTTAAATCCAGGTTATTTAAAAAAGTTTTAGAGTTTGGTCTTACCACGGGCTTTTCACAAAATTGCCCAAATTTCTATTAAAACTACCCGTAAATTTTATAAAAATGAATAAATATACGATAACTGGTTAAACCAATGCTCTCAATCTTGCATCCTCTCCCGTTTGTTAAGTTCTATTTATATTACTTTTTGTACTGTATGCAGAATCGCATATAAAAATTATTCAGAATGTTTTATGTTGTTCATGGAACATTCTACCCAAAATTTGGCAACGGGCATTTGCAACCTGCGCTGACTTCGCCCTTAGACACTGGTTGTCCCATTTCAGTCGTTCAGATCTAATTCCGTTTTCGCCGGGACTTTCATGTATTTTTAATCTATTTTTAGCTATCTCGATCTCCTCCATCGAAATAGGGGAGTCTCTTGGTAGATGAGCATAGTTTTTAATTTCTTCAGTGGTTCTTTTCTTAAACAGTTCCCGATAGTGTGCGACCAGATCTTTTGGTTTAACTAGTGTCCTTCCAGTTTGTGTATTTCATGAGGAGTTCTCCTTCATTATGTCCTTCAGCAACATGAAGGCTTTACGAGGTTGTTTCTCTGCGGGATATACAGGAAAGTTGGTTAATCTCTCTTCTTGATATGCTTTTTTCCAGTTTCTAATCAGGTTGTTCACCCTGTTTCTCTGCTCTTTGGACCTCGTAAATGTTTCCTGAGATGGATTTGAGAGCCAATTTGCTCTCAACTGCTTTTGTAGCAGTAGTTCTCTATCTTTCTTCTGGCAGATAGCTGGATACCATCCATTTTTCTTTCGTTCAGTTTTTTGCCTTGTTGCTTTGGCAGCTACATTTTCTATAGATTTCTATAGATTTCAAGATATCTTCGTATGTAGTAGTCAAAAGGTCCTGAGGTAGTTCACTTTTGAGATGTTCCTGGTATATTTCCTTCGATTTTCTTATTTGTTCTATGCCTTTAGGCAGTTGCCATCATTGCTTTTGACTATTTATGTCCTCCCTTTTAGTTCTGTTCTTGCTTTTTCCTAAGCGTTTTCTGAGATGTGATTTGAGCTTGAGGATTACTGTTAGTAAGCAGTGATCAGAGTTTGCGTCTGCCTTTCTAGAAGTTCGTATATCGCTTATTAGGAATAGGTTTGATCTTCTCATCAGAAAAAAATCAAGAGTAGCACCTTTCCCTGTAGGGTGGTATCAGGTCAGTCTTCGAGTTGTTGGTTTCCGAAAGAAAGTATTCATCACATGTAGTTTATATTCTTGGCATAGTCCTAGCAGCCTTAGACCGTTTTCTGTAGTGTCTTCTTGATCAGTAAAGGGACCGATTAGTTTGGCACCAATGTTACGGGCATCAAATCCCAATCTGCAACTGAAATCGCCAAGGATAATTATTTATGCGCAGTTGGAAAGGAGTTGCTTGTAGGTTTTGGCCACAAGTTTGTAGAAGGATTCTTTAACCATTGCGTCCTCCGTGCACTCGGTCGGAGAGTTTCAGACCATGAATCCAGGTAGTATGTCGTATCTTTTTTAAGGGGCTGTTCGTAGACTCTGACTGTATTTCCGCTGGCATAATAATGAATTTGTACGTCCGGTGGTTTATTAGTCCTCTCCGACCGCCCCTCTCTTTAGCCCTCTGGGTTGTCCCAGAGGTTACCAGTGGTCACCACGTGGAGGTAGAGAGTAGGTTTGACCTTCAATAATTTTTTTGTATTTTCCTTTTTGATAATTAGCTATTAACCTTAATATTTTCAAAATCAATGCCTGGTACCGCAAATATAACCATCAAATTTTTAATTTTTTTCGTTCCACAAATCATATTCATATCTACAATGCTCAGAACACATTCAGCCATAGCTGTGGGTGAATACACTTATTGTCATTAATATAATAATAAAGATGGTTTTTCAATGAAATGAATGTCTACATCACGTGCAACTGAAAGCATTCCTAGGGCATTTTTACACACTAGCACTACTAATTTGCAAAACACGATAGGTTCTCTCGGAAAAAAATTTAACACGTAGCTCTTCATCGAAGTAAAGGCCACTGATTTGCTTACACTAAATGAGAGATCATGAAAGACATTAGGTAGTGTTAAGAAACCTTATTCGCATGTTATGACTGTCTGTAGCTAAGGTCAAGAATGTGCCTAATTTGATAGTAAAGTTTCAGCCTATGCATTTTTTGACTTGGCTAAAGCGTTTTATTTCAGTTCCTGATTAAGTTCAAAAGGTCCTTATCGTCTATAAACTGTATAAATACGACTTCGCATAAGGCGATCAAGGCACCGATAATGAGAGCAATTTTAACTCTGCAATTTTTGCTCTTTGTAAAGTATATTTCAAGTTTTATGATATTTCTCAAAAATCCTATCGTTATTTCTACCGGATATTTTGATCTCGGACCCTTGAACCCACAAACGGTGAAATTCGCTGGACAATGTCCGAATTCAGATGGGGCAGAAGCTGAGTGGAAGCGTTCGATCACCAAAATTATCAGAAAATCTTATTCTGATTTGCATCTCACCAGCTCGAATGGCACATACGTATGGAAAATCAGTGAAAACGTTTCGAAATGGAATGTTTCCTGCTTTCACGCAGAACTACTAGGCCCGATCACAATCTGCCATGTTTTGATCAAAGACCTGGTGTTTATTCAAACTGATGCACTATCGTATGTTGATTTTTTTAATGCATGCTTCTACTTGCAATGATGAAATAAATTCTGTAATTATAGACCACAGTCTGTTGAAGGAATAAAATATAAACTGTCAAACATGGCTTGGACAATCACTCTGGCCAAAATGAATCCTACTGCAAGACGAGTCATCTCTGCGAACCCCTTCGACATAGGGAATTTTACTGTAAAAATAGGCGGCAATGAATTTAGCAACGGGACCTTGGAAGGAACTTTGTTGGGTGTGTGGAAGAAGAATCTGCAAACGTATTATTGCTAAGATGAAGTACCGCCAATCAATGAAGCCTTTTGCTGTTATTTAATCTGTAAACGCAATGGTTACTGGTGGATGTTATAATAATGAATGCCTAATAAATTTTGCAATGTCTTCACAATCTTCCTAATTGCTAAAAGATAGCTGTACTAATTTATTAACTTTCAGCTGCATTTTAAATAAAAAAAATTACGACATTTTAAAAGATCATGTTAGTTACAAAACAACCATTTGGTTTCTACTTAAATCAGCGATGTACCGGAGACGCTTGAATATTATCAACGAGGACTGGTGGTCTTATCATCTCATTTACTGTGTATCTTTACAACCAGTCACTATGTGGCCCTTTTTACAGCATCTATTTCAATGGCTCAATGTCAATTTAAGACACAAGCTCTCGCAGTGAAGTGCTAGTAAATAAAGAATGCAAGCAAATCGAACAAATGTGATATCTCTATTATTCTTACACCATAATTTTAATCCCAAAAGCTGTTAACAGTGTTTTCTTGGGAAGATATTGAACTCAAAATGTTAAAAAATATTTTTTATTCTCACTAGGGGACTAGTTGCTAGCACCTGGACTCCAGTGAACTCAAAAATCCTCTTTATTGTGCAGTAAGAGTTAATAACTGAAGGAAATACTCGCGTAAGAAATCAACTCAATCGAAGCTCGTATGTAAAATATTAACGATATTTTCTATTCTGGAACTTGTGTCCTTTCTTTCTCGATAAAGTGTATATCACTTGTCCTCCCACTGTATCCATCCGTAGTAATTCATCTCATGCCACTAGAAGCTCCCGGTAAGCTGTCAGTATTTGTTTTAGAACAAGATCATGAGCGGATGAATGGAGACCGTCTACATGAGATCAAATTATGTGATATTCTTCACCTTTGATTGTGCAAAGAAAAACTGCAGTCGAGTCGTAGGGCTTAACAAGAAAAC
This sequence comes from Moniezia expansa, assembly GCA_019097775.1. Taxonomy (NCBI): domain Eukaryota; kingdom Metazoa; phylum Platyhelminthes; class Cestoda; order Cyclophyllidea; family Anoplocephalidae; genus Moniezia; species Moniezia expansa. The sequence continues at coordinate 106,726 of JADFDV010000076.1, read as the reverse complement.
TAGGGCAACCTTTAGGTGGCTAGATCAACAAGCTGTTGCAACTCCTAATAGCTATCGCTTTGATGGAGCCAAATTACCGAAGGTGCACAATTAACGTCTCTTAGCATTTCTTAACCGTATGTACCTGCAATCTTTGTGCGGATCGACCGGACTTTACTTGATTGGTCAAACCTAACCCTTTTTATAGCCAATAAGTGTTGAATCAGCGGTCCAGTTGTCAAAAAACGTTTACAGCGAATTGAGAATCCACTTTTCTGGAGACCAGTTCTCCTTTTTCTTACCTTTTTTATAAAAATTAGGTCAGTCAAACCTTTCATCACTCAGTGAAAACAGTAACCAAGCATAAATGAAACGATTTAATGTGCTGGAAGGTGAACACAAAGCAGAAATACCAACAGCATTATTGCGCTTGGATTTGCTTAAAACAGCACTTGTTACTGTTAAACATGCTGCATTTGATAAGGTGATATTGGCGCATTAAATAAGCCATTAAATACTCTGCCACGAACTCCAAATCAGTAAATAAAAAGGTTAGAAGAAATACGAAAAATTAATACGGCGCTTGAGGGGTCATTAAGGAAACTAATTTTGTGCAGACTTTTAACTGCTGCTGATTTTGTTTGGATTATATATCGTGTGTGTAGAAATTCATTTTCCTGTTTTGCGCACAGGTTCATTTTCATAATAATCTGATTTCATCATCTATTTCTCTGTGCAGACTTTCAGATTTCTTGAGCAATCATTGCTCCCACTCACACAATGAATAAATTTCATCAATTGGAATCATTTCATGTGTCATGTATCATGTGTCAAGACCTTCTTTGATCATACAAGCAAGGCTTATGTTTTTATGTTTTTAGCATCCAGCAACAAAGTTGCCAGAAAGTTTCTGCCTCATTACTTAGTGGTGCGATTTAGCCTTTACAAAACACGGTTTTTATTAAGGTTCCTATTGAACCGCTTCTCCAAGACAGCGTAAACTGTTTACATATTATGGACACTTTCAAATATCAAGACATCAAAAGTATCATAAAATAGCCTTGATTTGGTGCACTCTTTGTATCACCTGACTTTTAATTTCCTTGTAAGGTCTGTTTCATTCACCTAATAAGCTGAAAATACTGGCGGATATCATATGTAGGCTCCTTTGGAGCTGGGCATAAACTCTGCCATATTTGCAAATACAATACGTCTCGAAACCCGCGGAAAACAAACCTTTCAGAGGCAACCGAAATTTTTTTTCTGTTCTTACGCAGTACATGGAATTTTCACATGAAAATCAATTCAAAGCAAAATAATCTGGATGAAAGTTGAGTGGGCTCTTGTCGAACTGGAGACCATCTTGTTATTTCAAGAATAATAATCGTCACCTAGTTAATTATTTTTGCAATCGTACGGACTTTAAATCAACTCGTAGCTCAACAATGAAGACACTCATGGGCAAAGAAAAGCTTGTGATAAATTGAAAAAGCCATTTTGCTAATGTAGTTTCAACAATAGATGAACCCTTGTCATAGCAGTCCGTGATGCAGTCATTCTGCATTAAAATTCTGCACGTAATAACTAATTAGTTGAGGAATATGAAACGGGGCAATAACTGAAAGACGAGGATTTGACCCTACTTTGATTCATGCGCGAATTGCCTTGAAGATTTATTTTATAAGTTCACCTGGTTTTCAAATGCTCGTAGGCGATTTATTTGCACAAAATTAATTTATCCAAGTGACCTTTTTTCACGTCGTGAGTAAGCAGGTCGACTGCGTGAGTTTCTTTCTTTTAGCTTAATTGTTGTAGAAAGGCCCTGATATGTTGGTTGATGTTAAAATAAACTGTGTTTGATTCAGGATACGTTCACTACTTAACGCTTAATTGCTGCATTTTAACATATTTGCCCAAAAAATAGGCACTTTCATAAAATATGCAGAATATTAAAATGTGCATTATCTTCATGTAAAGTAATTCGCAGAGGGGTCCCACACAAAGAGTTCACCTTTATATTCAACATTGGATAAGGCAGCACAAAGTTCTTACAACTACAATATTTTTGTTCAAAATTCTTTTTGATTAGCAAACAATAAACACTGCAGTGCTGTTAAGATTCTCATTAGGCGCATAAGGAAGGAGTTTCATAAAATGATTGAGCCAGTTTGTTTGATTTTTTTTTAAGTTCACGCCTTCAATAGCGGCGATTGAATACTTTGAGCAAATGGAAAACTAGTTCCACCGAATAATTTAGTTGGTTTCAATAAATTTCAAAACAAAAACTACATTATTCTCATTGGTGTCAAATATTTTTGCACACTTATAAGATTAAAAGCAGAATTCCTGGCAGCCACTTAATCATATGCTTTATGGTGTATTGAAATTAACATTCAGAGAACTTTACGCAGTCTCCTTTGATACTTAAGGAATTTGACAAAACTTATATTAAGATTAATGATACTAAAGTTGAGCAAAGTCGTGCTTTCATAGAACGCAAAGATGTTAGCAGCAATACAACTTTCTGAAACGTGCGTAAGGTGAGAGAAGCATCACTGTTAGTGTGATGAAACCCTTGACCGTCGATTAGGTGGTTTATTATAACTGCAATCGGAGCAATATCCATTTAATGAAGTAAAACCTGAGTTTTAGAAATAAAACCGTCGTGCCTTGCTCAAAGGAACTCCACGTACTGATAGTATGCTCAACTTTATTACTTCATACACAATTTATGGTTGACGTCCAGATTTGGATTTAAGTATGGATTTGGATTTAGGTATGAAGTAGCACTTTTCTTCCAGACCCTTGAAAGTGTATCTTTTGCAGACTTTTCCATTTTTAAAGCCGTAGTAGAAAAAACTGAGGACTTTCTCCTCATATTTTTCATGCGAGTTTATATTTTCACGGTAAAATAATTGAACGTAAAATCAGAATGAAAAAGTGGCTAGTACACTATTTTACTACGAATTCGTATACTGCAGTGGAAGTTGATTTTGCAACATCAGTAAATACCACAAAGAAAACGCCACTGAATAGATATCCTTCTGAATGTTGATGAATGCACTGATGGATGGCTTGCTAAATTCGCAAAGCCGCCTTCATATTAACCTGTGTTGGGCTAAAAACGTAGCAATTCTTAATAATGCATATGATTAACAAGGATTTTGCCAGGAGAATTTGTGTTTTCTGATAATATAGGCAATAAATTTTAGGGCCACACTAAAAGGCTTAACAATTGTGAGTTCAGTAGTTCACATTGGCGCAATAAATTGAGTACTGAATGGTTAGAGGATGAACTTGTGTAAGCAAGCTTGGCGGAATAATTACTAGAAGTCATGAAAAAAAGAATCAAATCGTGAATTTCACTTTATTATTAGATGTCATTTAGAAGCCCCATATTAGAAGGTTGAAACATGTGATTTGCTCCAACGATCACAATATAAAGAATTATTAGCTGCTCAATTTGAAAGACCACCTAAAACTACATATTTTATAGCTTTGGTCTACTTTTTATTTTAAGTTCATCTCGCTTAAACATGTTTAACGGAGGGATGTATCATCAAAATGATGTGCGTAAACTCTGATTTGAATAATGGTGAATTTTAATGAACTGAATTTGAAAATTTTAAGGCCTATCAATAGGATGAATTTCAGTCTTCTCTAATCTAGCTTCTCGTGCAACTAGTGTTGAGCAACCCCGTGAGAAGTTTAATGATGGTTTTGATCTTTGCGATTTGATTTGTAGCACAGTCGTATAGTTATTTTTTTTATATCAAACGAGCCAAAATTACTACAGGTTTATCCAATGATCGGAATTCTACTACTCCATGAAGCTTGAAAAATCTACAGAAATTGCAATTGAGGAAGTGTACAGTTGAAATACTACCATTCCTATCGGAACCATGTGATCACTAGAGCTGGGCACGCAAGATTTCATTTGATTAATGGTGCACTGAGTTCAATTTCGGCTATTTGAGAGTAGAAGGATGGCTGAAGAAAGCTCACTTTATTTGCTACCCGAGATCCTGTCGAGTTCTTAGAAAATTCAGACGTCACTTGGTAATCGTATTTTTTTTGCGGTATCAGATAATGAGAGAAGGGCAGTTTGAGGGTCGCCATCAGAGGTACACCAAGTGCACAAGCTAGCATTTGAAAAGAGAGCAATAAATTGGATAAATTATTCAATTTAAAATTTTGACTTTTCTTCAAAGATCAGAGTTTCAACCAAGCGCTGCTGTCACTCGAAGTTATTTGACGAAGTGGACGGAATCTCGTATCAACGGCGTACCTTGCTTCTCGCTTCATTCATATATATACATATATATACATGTATATATATGGAGATGTAAACAAAACTACATTTGATCTAAATTTCTCGGGCACACAAAAACAACTCCCCAAATGGGTACTAACTAAAGATGGGATCTAGAGGAATACAGTCCACCTTTTTATGATATTTGACGCCTACTAGACAGTCTTTGATTGAAGGAAGTGAATAAATTTATCAACAACTGACGGCGGTTAAATCTAATCTCAACATCCTCGCGGTGACCAACAGCAACCCCAGGGGCAACTCTGGGGGCTAATGAGAGGGACGACCGGATAGGACTAAGCACCCACCGGACACAGAAGCACAACCTCATAAAGCCTGGTCAACAAGGTGCTACGTAAATACCTGGATTCATGGTCTCAAACTGGACTGTGGAAAAGCGCGTGCATGTAACACTGAATGAAATCTCCGCCAGAAAGTTGAAAAACTTCTGAAAAAGGTATGAAAACTGTCCGCCCTTAACAGTCTCGAGGACGGACGAGGTGCCACTACGAAATTGAACTGCAACCTGTACTATGAAACTACGCCAGAGAAGTAACCAGAGAACCGAAAATTTCGATAACCGCTTTTACTGTCTTCTGTGTTAACCACTGTGCGATACTTGTTGTAAAAGCTATTTTCACTTCTGCTTCATACCCAATAAATCCTTGGGACTTGCCCCAATGTGTGGGGAGTAAATACAAAAACAACTGACAAAATGGTACTCGGTCCAGCAGTCAAAACTGATACCGAGATTGATCTGACAGACAAGAACCCGAAAACAAATCTAAGTTAATGCGAATTAAAGTAAACTGCGTGAATTTTTTGAAGGGAGAAGCAGAACGTTTGAAATCGGTAACAAGTGGGGGCAATTTCTGAAAAATAACCATATTAAGATTTACAGTAGAGGATTCTGATGTCAAAGAGTGTTTTTTTTAAATTAACTGAAGACTTTCATGCAGGCATGCTTCTGGCTCCAAGTGATTGAATTTGAGATCTACGCTTTCTAGTCCTGAAGGAAGGGAAACTCGTTTACTCAAGGGTCTACTTTAGCTGCTGAAAGTTTTGCAATCGGATGCATTTATATCAAAATACGTTTTCTTTAATGTCGATGAACACAACACCAACAACATTTTTATTGCTATGGATTTGAGTTCTTGCTCTCCAAAAGGCATGATAAAGGTAGACGTCGCCTTAGTCAGGTTTATTACCGATTTACACTAGCAGGATTCCATAAGAAAAAGTGAGAGGTTTACCAGCTAAAGGTTTCCTTAATCTCAACTAATTTAACCTCCAAATATGACTACCAACAAACTCTGCCCGATATTTTTTTGTAAATTCAATATTTTTTGCAGCTTAGGCTGTCAGAAGAAATTTTTTAGTGAAGCACTAATATTTGGCAACTAGCTTTATCAAGCAATAACCAAAATGAACTTTGCCAACAAGCACGAAATGTGTTTGTTTAAAATGTTTTAATAGAGTTAATGGAAATCACTTAATTGACAAAAGCGGAAATTGATAAATTGAGCACAAAAGCAGTTTTAGTCAAAGCGCATTAAGTCAGAAGGCCGCATTTCATTGCATGAATTTCAACTGAGCGATTTGACTTGACTCAAATGAAGGTTGTCTTGGTTCCGGTTTTTCTCATATTGTCGACTCTCTCATTTGTAATTGACGAGTCAGGTGTTGTGTATGTCTACAAACACTTTGATGAAAAGCTGCCTGATGGTTACGATTGCGGCACTAATATGACTCTTGTGAACATCGATTCGCCATTCCTGATCTGCAAAACTGGAGATCAGTTTGTCGAGGTCCGGGTCGTGGGTAGGTCATTTAGAATGCTGTAATTAGACTGTGCCACTATTTACATGAGAAAGTGTTAGTCACAATCAAAGAAGCTAGAATACAATGACAATTAATAAATTCTTCCAATGAAACGGGAATTTATAAGCAGACAAAAAAGAAGTCTCAGTAATTTTACTAATAACTCGTTCAAAATAAAAGTGACCTTGTTTTAGTAAAACTTGCTGTCCTTACATGCCTTATTTTAGGCTCTTATCAAAGAATAATAAATAGGCGGAGAGTAGATCCTGCTCAAATGCAGCGAAAGTCAAATAAACTGAGGGTGCTTATCATGTGCAAACAAAACTTGGACTTCAAGCTAAAGGCGTGCCCATGAGGATGGTTGGGCTAGGGTCGTATCACATTGAATATAAAAATGATTGTTCTTAGACCAACCTTCGCCCGTTGGCTTTTCTATATTTGAGTAATCGACTTTGCACGTTACTTTTTGCCAATCGCAGACTAATCATTCAGATCTTGTATAATCGCAAACGTTCAAACCTGCAAGTACGAGAGAATTCCATCGGTTGAATATTCAGTTTCATCTGTCTTGAGTGAGCGCTAGTTATGCGGTCCAAGTCGTAAAGGCCAACGGCTGATAATCAAAAAAATTACACGTTACAATTGGTAAACGTCTAAAACTGTTAAGTTATGTGACCTATGATAACTTTAACAGGTATGCCAGTGCCAAAATGAATCCATGAACACTCTGCTTGTTTTTTTTAAATGTCCCTTCAAATAACTTTAGCATTGGTTCATCACGAAAGGTGTTTAGACGTGTCACAAATTCTGCACAGCTCTTTAAGCTTCAAGTAAACATTTGTATTAATAAAGCCAATTAATATGTTAACTATATTCGTATAAACATGCGTATAAGCCTACATTATTAACATAGTTAATTTAGCTACAGTATCTTGCGTTTCGCAACTTGGAGACTATGTTGGACGATTCCCGAGTGTGCGATTTTTGAATGACGTTGACTTATTCATTGACTGATGGACATACCGAGAGATGCTCTCTATCTTTTTTTTTCTAAGTGCTATTGTTTAGTAGTTTATTGAAAAAATTCTCCGATTTTGATATTTTTCGCTTAGTTAAGGCAAGCAGGTTGATGAAGAGCGTTGAATGACTATTCACTTCAAAAGTATTTTTAATAACTTTAGATCCGAAGAGAATAAAATTAACCTGGAAACCAAGGGCAGACGTTTACTCCTTTCGAAGAAGGGGCAAGTTGCATTTCTTCCTCCAGCTGAATTTACAGGAGCACAATCTGCAATGGGTGCAGATCCGTCCGGCAGAGAATTTTGGACGATTTCATCCAAATATCGTGAATAACTCTACACTCACTTGGGATGCAAACGTTGGCGGAATTTTTCGCTATTATGTTTATACACCCTTCAATGGTTTTGCATTCACTCTTAATGGTAAATCAGTTTTCCAAGAGTGTGAACATAAGTTTGGCATAACTGAATCACAAGGTTGGTGTAATCCTGTCACTGAAAGTTCTCTAAGGTATTGTAAATTATGAACGACCGGTTTGAATTTGCCGAATCGTTTCGGTTAGATTTCCGCAGTGCTCAAACTTTTGTACTTTTTTGAAACCCATTTATGTAGGTTATTTCGTGGTAATATTTCCAGACTATAAGTGCTTTTTAAAATGGCTTAGTGTTTATTTTAGCACCATTATTCATTTAATACCCTTTAAATTATAAAATAAATGTCAAGTGAGTAATTTGTATTTGGGAACGATGGCATTATAAGCAGCTATATAACTACAAATACTGGTGACTTGATTGACATTCAGCGAATGCAAAGCTCTGTAACTATATCTTCCTCTGTGCTAATTCTGAAGCTTCTCTCTATCTTTGCAGTTACAAGGGAAATTCAATGGCTTCCAGATAATGAATTTTATGCGGATACAAAGAGACCATCAGACGTTCGTTATATTCGAAGCCGTAGTGGGCAAATAGTGAAAATTTCTGCCTGCCGAATGTTAAACAAAAAGAACTCAGTCACAATTATGCAAGGAAGATTCCTAGTTTTCCGCTCCTTTGAGCCGTTTTCAAGAGATCGAGTTGAATGTATCATTCGTTACAAAACATCTAAAGTTTCAATCAGCATGCCCATCTCAATTATAAGTGCGTTTAAGATTCCACATTCCTGTGTTTCTTAGAAAAATGAGCACCTTTAAGCTTTGCTTTGGAATGGTAATTTATACACGCACGCCTGTCGCTACTTTACTCTTCTGAAGAATAACTTAAATTTTTATGCTAACTGTGCAGATATCAGGGTAGTTTTATTTGTCCAGTACTGTGATTTAGCCAAATAACATAAAAGTGAGCTCTCAGCAGTGATGGAAGACAATACAGACCTCCAGCGTAAAATAGTGAAGACAATATAAATAGAAATAGATTTCATGGAAAAAATCATTTGGATTCTTCGTACTTTCTCCTAAATACTGCCTCTTGGAGAACATTCATATCCTCTTTCACTATTCTGTCTCTGTGCTAAGCCTTCAGGCCTTAATGATCAATGTCTTTTAATTAATGACTTCACTCTTCCATTCTCTTTCAGTTAATAGGACCTTTACCTTTAGCTATACGTTTTTGATTCCACCTGAGTTTGATTACTAAACTCTATTCGTCCCCTCAACATTTTTGTAATATTTTACACAAAAATTGCAATACCGCATCAATTTACAGCAGTTGAATAAATTTTTTATGCTGCATTCTCATCAAAACTTTCAATAAAGACGGCTTGTAGTCAGTCGTTTATGATAAAAAGGTTTTCATATTATAATCTAACAAAAATTTTTACAAACTTTAAGAATGAATCTGATTATGTCATTTTGACAGTTTTAAGAGGGCACATTTTTGTAAAAAGCTTCTTATAATGACATTTTAGAAACAGAAAAACAATACTATGATCCATTATTCAAGTCTATTTATGTCCGAAGCCAATTGGAATTTCCAATAGCTCTCCAAACAGTAATTCATCCAAGAACGTGCATCATTAATGACAATGTATCCCTAACTTCACTGAATAATCCTCTTTTGAATGGGACCCCTGGTCGATATGTTGTGAGCTGTGACGACGGCAGCTTCCACCAAGGCGTGCTGATCGTCGGTGAGTCAAAAATATATCCTTAGCGCAGTAATCAACAAACTCAGTTTTTAACCATTAAATTGACTTTCAAGATGAACCAAGGCTTTTGATTGAATTCTCCCAGCAAGAAAATGCCTGGTCGATAAATCTGCTGAATGAAATCATAAGGATGGATGACTTTACATATTATAGCTGCATCCTGACGGCAAACAACAGACCTGTAGATTTCGGAGTAAAGTATGCTACGGAAGATAATAAATCATTTCATATCGTTTGTATGGGGTTTATTGGTCTTGTCGGTTTTCAAGGATACCTTTATCACTCGACATTTGGTGAGTCTTATTTTTACTACGCCAAAATGAAAGGTACCAATGCACTTCATGTGTCTTCATTTGTACTAAAGCACCTGCTCCGATTGAAATGAAGCTGATGAACTATCGTGCGTATTACTTGCTTGGAGAACATATTGAGGATATAGAGGTTGTGGCATTTACAGGCTCATATCAAATACCTGCAAAGCACATAATGTGCAAATCGAACAAAATTAATTTTGATAGTCCTTTTCTTAAAATAAGCAGCGTTCAAAATGAAGGAATCTATTTTGTTAGCTGCCAAACAGAATACGGTGGAGATAAAAGTCAAGAGCTTTCTTTCAATCTCTATTTTCTAAGTAGGTCCTTCGTTCTTGAACATTGAGCATATGTTTAACTTTTGTTATCTTCATTCCCCACAATTATGACTATTTTATCCACTATTTCTGCAAAATGAAAACCAGATAATGGTCTTACTTCTCTATTTCAGTCCAACGCAGATTTTACGCAACTGTAAAGAAATTAAAGGATCGGTATTTCGTACAAGCTTCTTATCCACAGTCGAGCGAATGGCAAGAGGTGAATCCGTCACATATTGCTCCTCAACTCTGCCGCGTTGTTTGCAAAAGCATCCTTAAGGACGGACCAAGATTTAATGGAAGCATCCTTTTCGATGAACTGGAGGAAGAAATCGAGGTTTTCAACTGTCGCTGCATGCGAACTTATTATCTAACCCGGGCTAGATCGGTTGCTCGATACTCCTTTCTTCTTAAAAAGGGTCTTGTACTCCTTGGCGGAAGTCCAGAATCCATTCCTAGAGAGTGCGCTATGATAGACATGAGGAACATCATTTATCTCAAGTATAGTGAAACTCCAAATTTTCATGCAGATGTTATCTGGTATACTTCCAACAGCTCGCAGAGAATCAAATGTCCTCCACTTTCTTGCAAACCGAAATCACTTGGACTTGAAAAGCATATTGTGCTTTCATGGTCTTCCAGAGCAAATGTTGTTAACTTATGGTACAAAAAACGATTACCTCTTCTGGAATACAGTATCATGTGTTATGACTTTGAAATCAAGTTGCTTAACTTCGGTTGGTTATATTTTTAACTAATATTTATAACTGAAAACGATTATATTTCAATTTATAATAAAATCAAAAATCGAGGTCAGTCAGTTGCACCTAGTTTTGCTGAAACTTTGGAAACTATTGTGTGCTTCTCTTCAATGAGTTCAGTTATATAAATATGTAATGCAGGCCTAATGCTGAGGAAATTGTGCTTCAACTCTGGAAGCACTAACAATGGGATACGCTTTAGACCGAAATTAAGTCATTGCTGCTGCTCATTCTAATAATTGGATCAATTTGATAGAGGCTTCATGTCCTTTTCTTCGTTACTGAGATCGAATTTGGTGAACCAGTAGGAAAAGCCTCGCATATCAGTGTCGATTTAGGAACAAAATTTTCATTCTGCCTTAATGTATGGTATGTTGAAAGTCCATGTTTGCGTTGTATAGATCTTCTAGAGCCTGGTGGCAAGTTTCTACCTAGCAACACACCGATCTTTCCCCAACTTCAGTACGATATGTGGTACTACATGGAAGACCGCAAGGGAAATATGATTCCGGTCTACCGTTGCTATTTTAGCAAGATGATAAATGTGGCAGAAGAGCCAGGACACATTATTTTTCAAAGTTATTATGAGGACATAATTAATGATGAACTTCATTGTGAGGTGGACTTTAATGAACAAATATTGAAACCCATAAACGTATTTGATTTCTTTCGTAAGCTTGTGTATTCCCATTGAACTCTATCTTATGCTGTCGTATGGTACACACTACTTCATGTATCCTTATGTATTTTGCAATTTTTAGCTGCAAAACTGCTCCCATTTTCTATTCAGCCCAATATTCAGCATGTTTTGGGGGTAAAAAGACAAAAGTTTACCTGTCGCAGCAGTGTACCCGAGACACTGAAGTTCTATGGCAAAACTTTAATTGGTGTTTATGAAAACAAAAAGTTGAAATTTATTTCAAATGCACCTTCGGTAGATTTAAACCAGCCAGAACCTGGAGAACAAACCGAAAATACGCTCGCCTGCTTCGTACAATTTGGAGACAGCGTTGCTAAAATATTCGAACAGAATGTGGTCATTTATGGTAAGAACCCAATAATTTGCTCAACTACTTTAACTTCTGATTTGTTGAGGCGAGTCGAATTCTTTTTACAGAGCTCCTAATGTGGGTTTTCATCAACATCCTACGATACTATTGTTTATTTTCACCTTCATATCAGCCGTCCTTTGATGTATTTAAATATCAAAGCTCATTCTTTATATTTTGCTAAATTTCTCATCCGATTTCTTTTAGTCAATTACTTTCGCTTTGATTTCGACTAGGCGAATGGACTGAGGACTCGGAAGAAATAAAACTGCATTTGCTATCGCCAATCCCAAACATATATTTTTACAATGGCGAGGGCACTGCAAATTCAAGATATATGATTACTAACAAATTAGGAAAAGTATTAGAAGGTTTTGACATCTCTGCGGATATTTATGACAATCAAGTCACTGTGGATGTTTCCTATGCTGGAAGAAGCGTATTTCAACGTACAACTGATGATGCTGCGTTGGGTGAGTTTGATTTTCGAACCTTGCTGAGTTCAAAACTTCACGCCGATGTTTGTTACCTTCTGCAGAAGCAAAATTATCGAGCTTTACATAAAATGTAGTGTTGTTACACAAACAAACAAAAACACAAAACTGTGAGCACTTGATTCGAATTTTTGTCCACAGGTATTAAATTGTGATACAGATATGTAAAAGTTTTGTTTAAGCACCGAATGGCATTGGCGATGACATACTATTTGCTCGCATGAATGAAAACAAAATGATCGGAGCATTTTTACTTCGTTTTGACTACGACGTCATCTAAATTATTCATCCGGCATTAAAGCAAATAGTTTTACCAAAAATAGGCTGAAATTTCATCACCATTCAGTGTATCACTTTTTTGTCTTCAGACATACAGAAACTCAAATTGCGCGCTAGAGGTCTCAAAGATTTATTCGTCCTTGAAACTGCTAAAGATCGTCATGTTATCAGCTGTACATGGGATACAACAGAGCCAGTTGATTTGAGGAACCTTCCTCTTACGTGGAATTTCAACAGAATATTCTTTCATAGGTTTCCACCTACAATAAACGGGTCTAATTTGGTTTTGGACAATAATACTGGCGATGGAAAATTTTGCTTAGCTTGTTCCTCTCCCATTCTCTACGACTCAACACCTTTCATCGAAGTTTGTTTTTTTGTCTTTCGTAAGTCTTAATTTTTTTCTAATCTAAAGACCACTCTCACAAGTGATCTCTCACATAAATATTGTCAGACTCATTCGACACTGCTCGTGTCTATCAGATTATCATTTTGGCAGAGAGTTCTAAGAGTATAACCATGGTGAATCCGATCGTACTAATGTAGTGTCTTTTTTTCAATAAAACTTTATTTTCAACATTTGACGTGAAATTATTATTAATGCGCAGGTAAACTATTACGGCACCTACTTACTTTCTTTAAGTCGCAATTTTTTTCCCTTATGAAGATTCATATAAATATGAAGTAAGTCTGATTCCAAGAGGTGAGGGAGGGATTTATCGTTTGAACCAAGCCGAAAGCATTGAATGTTCCTTCCAAATACCACAAACACGTTTTCTTCCTCCAACTGATGCCAACATCACTTGTCGACTTGTATGCCCGGATAAGAACCTAGCGTCGACCAAAAGTGGGGGCATTTACCTCGGTAAGAATCAAAAAGTCGGTTCTCTTGAAATAATGGCCGTCGCTGACCTGTCTGGGCATACATTTTCGTTGGCAAGATCCAAGATTTACCTTGCAGGTACTTTTATTTATATTCAAATGTATACAGATACCAACCTGTTCTTACGAATTTCACTGTTTTATCAATAGAGCCAAAGGATATAAAACTGCAAATATTGGGTGCCTCGCGCTTTTATGATCTTAACTGGAAGGGTGATATAACCTGCACGTTTGTCAATGCTGATATGACTGAGAGTTACATTCACTTATTCAAATGGATATACACTGAGTCAGGCATGATGGTTCCTCATTCAAATCTTAACCAACTCTACATAAGGGAGCCTAAGCACTTCAAACCTGGATATACTTGCATCTTTGGTGACGGCAATCTCAAACAGAGCATTGTGTTGAAACACTATGGTAAATTTATCGCTTTATCGCTTTCTGATTACCTAAAACATTTAGAAAACAAACTGCAATATCCTTAATTTCAATAATGTTTGCTCAATTTCAATTTTATCCTTAATAAATATACAAAAGTGAAGAAGACTCCTACATTGATACATCTATAGGCTGCTGAAATAATCAGTACCCATGACGCTATTCACAACACACAGCGTGTCACATGCATCCATAACCCTCTATGAAATGGGCCAATAACCACATTCGTTACTATTCGCTCTAATTACTTGGCCTAAACCAATAAATTCAGTCATCTTTCTCTCCGGTGCATATTGTTTCACTCGGAATTACATGCACCGCGTGGAGTGGGAAAATTCAGCTCCTTGAGTACATGCATTCTGAGCACTCTCCGACTTGTCTCCGACTTTGCTAATTTAAACTACACTTGATGCATAATTTAACTTGTAGATCAAAGAGATGTACGATTTACAACAAAGGCCGAAAAGTATCACGATATTTACGGAAAGGTTCAAACTATTAAGTGTGATTTGGAACCAAAAGAACTGGAAACAGCGAAGGGTTTTGTCTATGGCTGGTTTGACCCCATCAGAAATGTCTACGAGCCAGCTGTCAGAGTAGACGCTTTTGAAGAAGGATCTCATACCATCACTTGCAAAATTCCTAACTCTACAAATCCTGGTATCCAATTTACTTTCTACGTTGTGCGTAAGTTTACATGGCATTTTTCCATGACTCAAATCCCATACACAAAGCTTACTTGGTAACTAATTTTATGCCTTTATTGAATATAAAGATGAATTAGAGTTATTAATTCTAAAATCTCTCTGTAAATAAGTGCCGAAATATTGCTGTTGTTTATGATTGCTAACTGCGATGCCAATAAAAGGCCCAGTGACGCTTTTATATCAATTCACTAGGTGAAAAGCATGCTCGGCTAATTTTTGATCCGTCACCTCAGGAAGTCTACAAACGCGGAGATAAGTGGCCAGAATGCTACTGGAATCTAGATTGGATGAATGAAGAAGTTGACCTAAAACCCACACTAATACGAGAGGGGCAGGAGAAGTCGGGCTATTTTGATGGGAAAATGATCTGTAGATTTGAATCATCCGTATTAAATAAGACTATTGAGAAACCTTTCAAAATGATCGGTACGATCAACTTTGTTAATTCTAAAGCTTTCAATTTTCATAAATTTGATTAACTTGTTTTTCTTATTGACACTATAGGATTTAGACCACCTTCTCTTAAAATAAAGCCAAGTGAGCAAAAAAGTATATACCGTTACAAGGAGCATGCTACACTATACTGCACTGCAGATTCCCATGTAGGAATAGAGACTCTTGAGGTTGATGTTTTCTGGTCGTATAACGATGGCAAAGCTGTCCTACCTGGGTCAAGATTAGAAATATCGAGTTTGAAACCTGGAAAGTATGATCTGTCATGCCGGACAAACATTCCATCAGAACCTGCAGTGAAAACTATTTATGTGGTAGGTAAGTTTATTTAACGGAAGCAAAATTTTATTAGAAATCAGTGTCTTAGCGGTTAAAATCTCGTGAGTTAAATTTAAACATGTGTATTCCCGCTTATCGAATAGTTTAACCCGTTAAAAATGGTTCATCTCGGACGAATACCTGGGTTTTTTTATTAAAACATGATTGATAAAAAATGCTTCAATGCAAGCCTTATTGTGAGTTGAGAAAATAAATCACTTTATACAGTGGTTAAGTCTTAGTAACAATGGCAATGTTGGCGCCCTTTTGCGGATCAGTTTCCAAAACAGATATTGATATCTAACGATATTATGCAAGAATGTAATTAGAGTGGAATACAAAGTCCCGCCTTGTGGACTCCCACTCTATTTAACCTGATCAGAGTTGCTCCCCTCTAATCTGAGCTTTTTCATTAGTACCTGGAGAATTGTCTCCTTTTTTTATAAAAATTCGCCTAACAAACTTTTGACGGATAAGAGTGTTTTGACCACGATTCATCTTTATTTCTGACGAAAATTATTTACTCTTTGAAATCTTTGCTGATCTCAATGTCCTTCAATCTTTAGTGCTTCAATTCTTACAATGAGTTCAATGAACTCATGGTCTAAACATTTAGAACTTCGCATCGCATTTATTACTAAATTGAATGAGTGTGTATCCTTCATGGATGACTGCATGAGCCTCAAGTGTTATTTATTAATGAATTGAAGATTTTTCGGAGGAAATAGTTGTCGGCGACCCTGAGAGAACGCTTTACTTTACGGACGAACTGCCCAAGTGTCAGTGGAGGGCTAAATGGATGAACGAGATTCCAGAACTCACTGCACAATCTGAATATGAGAGAGATCAACAGGGTAATGGAACCTGCATGAGAGTTACCTGCATTTTCAAAATGGACAACTTTGAGAGGCAGAGTAGCAGGGTGGTGACTATTTCAGGTAGTCTTTTGAACCGTTTTCCTAAAAATCATGTTCTTTGCGCTACATTAGATATTAATAGAAAGAGAAATCTCAGTGTATAATAAAGACTTTCCGATTACACTTAAGTGCTTTTCTAAGTAAATTCAAACGATGTTTATTTCTCTTTTGTCTCGGCGTAAATCGACATAAATATTTTTCCCCCTAATGTGGAGTAAATTGCATCTGTTTAAACACTTTGAAAAACCATAATTCAATCGAATGCGAAATTCTTGCTAGTTGCACTGTTGATCCATGTATTTTCTAGAAAAACGAAGAACGATTCTCAGGCTAACACACACCAGCGTTATGATGACGGGTAATGTTCCTACCGTGGTTTGCGAATTGGATCCGCCTGTACAGGGTTCTCTCCCTGCTTTCCATGTGGTCCGTCCATATCGTGGTGCAGTGGTAAAAGAAAATAGCATTGTTCCTGGGAATTCAGGTTCTGATAATGAAAATGGCACCTATATCTGCGTGTACGATGCTAATAATATATATTTAACCCGAGTATTTATTATCGCAGAAGTTCGTAAGTTTCCTGACTCAATTTGCATTTATCTTGATTAAATAATTGCTGCAAATTCCTGCTTTGTTGGCTCTTACTTTGACAGGCCAACCTTCAGTCCCGATCATTAAACCAACTAAGCGAGAATACATAAGTGGAGAAATCATAACTTGCTCTGGGACCCAAAGTCACCAAGCAGGCTATTACATGATTGAAGTTTTGAACAAAAAAACTAAGCTGCTGCTAAATCGACAGCAAGGCACACTTGAAATGGAGTTTCCTTTTGTCGTGGAGGTCACAATTGTATGCGCTTCGAGAAATTCATATTTGGATTACAACTTTGAAGTGAAACAGACCATCCTCAGCGCTCTCATCAAACGTAAATCAGGCAATCATTCTACTCATTACAATTCAGTGGTAATTCAAATTATGGTCTGTAAGAACAATATGTGCAGGTGTTTCTTGAGCATAGCATTCGCGCGCACATCCAGAGTCCGGTGGCACCATGGATTTGCTTACAAATAGTTGATCATCTATATTTGGTGCAGTAAATTTCCTCTATTCTCAAAGAAGAAATAAATTGTGTTCTCGGCCCATTCGACACTTGCTTTCTCTGATGGAAAATGCTTTTGGAATGTCTGTATCACTATTTCTGTTCTCCAACTTCTGCCCTGGCACGTCATGCTCCTCTTCACTGGATTAAGCACTATCAACCTGGGCTCGATCATAATTACTGTTATATCTATCATAATTGCCGTCTACTCATAACTATCTTAGTC
Source organism: Moniezia expansa (assembly GCA_019097775.1). Lineage (NCBI taxonomy): Eukaryota > Metazoa > Platyhelminthes > Cestoda > Cyclophyllidea > Anoplocephalidae > Moniezia > Moniezia expansa. Next base: position 89,194 of record JADFDV010000076.1, on the reverse strand, counting down.
TGCGTTGACGCTCGTTTTATCTCACAGCTCCATGGAAATGTGAGAGTTACAATTGGTTGCTCGAATTCCCTTGTTAATGAATTTTCACAATAGCCTGTTGTTTATACGAAGATTTTTTTCTTCATTGAATTAGTTTCGAAGCTTTTATAGTCAAAAACTCTTTAAATTACTGTGTGATATTCCTTCACCTGTCTCCAGATTTCGCCGATTTTATTAAGGTCTTTGATTAGCTTAAAGCGGCCAACCATTTATCATCCTCCATATTTGGAAAAATTGGCTAACCCAGTATCATCAGCGTCAGCTTATTTCATTTCGCTAAGAACAATTTTTCCCAGAGAACGTGTAGTCTTTAAGCACAATTACGCACATTGCTATATGGGTATACTTAACAGACAATATATTCAATTTAATCTAACATATATTGTTATTGTTACAGCTTCTAAGAACGTCCAGCTGGTGCCATCTGACAAGCTCTATGTTGATCGGTCGGCACTTTTTCACTGTGGCTACGAAGGTGAAGCCGAAATAGATCGGAAACTGGCTTTAAGCCTTTTCATTAATCCGGATCGCTACCGCGATAAAGTAGGCGGATTGTCATTCTTCTCCTTCGGAGATCAAGGGGCTGTAGGTGGCCGCTACTATTTTACCTGCGCCCTGATCGATGATAGCGGACCTATTGTAGCAACAATCAGCGAAATTATTTTCATAGGTATTGCTTCCTTTGAAAGTTGTCAAGTGATATGAGGGAGTGTTTTTTCGTTCAAGTTCATCTCCAAATTCAAATTTAGTAATTGAAGCGTTGGTTCTCACAATTGTTGGTTTCTAAAATCTCCATTTCATAGCGACTTCAGTTTGGTGCCACTGAATTCAAAACTCACTCTCTTCTCCGCACTACAAAAAAACATTTGTTTTGTTTCCAGAAACACCAGAAATGCCCATATTGCTTCATGATGTTGTCTATGGAAATGAGCCACTGTACTGCATAACTAGAGAATTCCCCGTCCAGGGGCTAGTTATTAGAATCTCAACTGTCAGTGAGAATGGAAACATTATTGAAAAAGGGGACGGGAGCTATGTTTTTAGCCCTCAATCTCTTTATGGTTACTACAATGTTACCTGTACCGTCCGTGGGTTCTACCTTAACACAGCTTTCCACCTCAAATCCACCCGCTCCATCTTGTACACCGGTGCGTTAAGTAACTCTCTTTCCATACTTAAATATCTTAGGTCCTAGAATATCTGCTCATTAGCACATTTTATTACATTTCGTGATTGTATTATTATCAGGGCCAGAATACCAGAGGGAAACACTGGACATTTTAACACTGGGCGTATTCAACCGGTTGTGTTTGTACTTTGGCATTTTGATTTTTGTCTTACTTGCCGCACTCTTCTTGTATCTGGAAAAACATTACCGTCGTGAGCACCTCGCCTTCGTTGAGGACCAACAGCAAAATGAAAAATTTCGAAGCAAACCTCTGAAGGTAGGGAAGCTGGCATATGTGCTTTCTACTTTATTTTAAAATGTTCATACTTAACGCTTATTTTTTGAAAACCATGCAAAAACATTTTTCCATTTGTCTTAGAAGAAGCACAATTCTTTAAAGTGTAGGCCAATAGTTTTTTTGGTCTAACGTTGCCGCCTCTAGTGCATCACTGCTAGCTTCTATTGCATTGATAAGTGACTAGGCTGCTGTGGCTTCCTAGTGCCAATTACAAAATTAATTGAAGAATTCAGGCCTAGGTAAAGAATATAATAGTACCGCTGAGAAATGATCCGAGAAGAAATAGTTGCTTCCTCAATATGGATAGCTACGACTTAATGACTTAAGATGAATGAAGGGGCAAATTCCTTCTGATATTTATTCACTTCTTTGAAATTGATTCTAAGTCTTAATATTTTTCAAAACCTATCTTTTCTTTACATCCCGTTTCATTCACTTGCTGCTTAAAGCGTCGATACACAAGCTTCAGTTGACCATAATCGAATTCCTTTTAAGATATATAAGATATAAGATATATATATAAGATTGCGAATTATTCTGGTAATACGCATGTAAGAAAACGAGTTTAATGCTTAAAAATGCCAATTCCTATCTGATACGATTTCAAATCATCGCTCAAGTAGAAAATGGAATCTTGTCAAATGACCTCAGACTAAACGCTTGTTCAATTTGCAACCTTTCCTCAAGTAATAGCATTTGCATTGCTTTTTTGAACGTAATGGATACTGTTTCTCTCTTCCAAGGAATTGCTTGGTCAAAGCGTTACCATCGATCTCAGCAATGTTTCATCAGACGAGGCGCTGAAGTTCATGGCTTTAGTTTTACTCTTCGATGCAGCTTACAATCAAGTGAAGTCAAATTTCAGACCAGGCCGCAGAAGGCCATCTGTAAAGATTTTTGGTCACGGCAGAAGGAAGAAAATCTTAAAAGCGATGAAGGACGCCACTCGCAATGCGGTTCAAAGTAGGATTTTGTCTGGTCATAAAATCGAGGATGCCAGTAGCGAAAGCTCGACCAAAATGGACACAGACAACTGAATCCTTGCTACCAAAAGCTTCAAGGTCTCCTATTATCGATAGATTGATATTTGTTAAACCTCTTTGAATCAACAGTCAAATACAGTTGATTAACGATAATTCAGTACTTTTTTCACCGAGTATATCATTGGTTTTGGCTACCCATTACCGACGTCGACCGCGCCCCGCTTTAGAAGAAAACCACTTCATCTTCATCTGGAATGAATAGCTTTGATATTCAACAGTGTAGTCCTCTGGTTATATCGCTAGCCAAATAGGAAATCATTTAAAGTCTCGTTTGGAGAAGAATTTCGCGTCTACTCTGTATTAACCATGACCTATGAAACGAAAAACTTTACCTGACGTTTAGGCACGGGTAGAACCGTACAAGAGAATCGATTTTGGGTTGCAGATGCGGAGATAAAACAACATAGCTCCGATGATTTTCCCGATCTGCTTTATCGGCGCTGCTTAGACTTTGGGAGCTTTTAAAATGCCGAATAATTGACCAACTAATATCACCTCTCTAATTGGAGTCTTGAAATTCCCAAAATGCGTTCTAATCCCGAAATCATAGTTCATGCCCTGTTCATTTGCCCAAATTCGGGTGAGAACTAATGCCCGATTTTGTCGACAAATCCGTCTATAGACATCTGGAACGGCCTTAAATAATATAAAAGCATTTTTCCACACGACTTCAATGTTTTAGAAAAGTCGTAACAGGCAGCACAGGAGGCAGTGGCGCTAAGCTCTCATTCAATAGAGGTAAATGACACTTGCAGACCCTAACCACTGAGTCCCTTCTCCTACGAGAAGCCTCCAGGCCAGCTCCAACGGATATTTATCCAATCTGAAGGCCCTGAGAAGGCTGTAAGGATGAGACAAAGCACCACAAACTACCAGTATCAAAAGCACGGAAGTAAAAGTAGTAAGCGAACGCAAGCTTAGACCTCTGAACCGATGAAAGTCAGGAACGAAAACCCTCGAATTCCGCAGATCCCTAACTCCAAGACCAAGGCATTGGAAGCTAAGTAAGCCCCAGCTGTGGATACAAGCATTCGATGGCCGAAATGGCCGGCCACTGGTGAACCAACCCTTAAGATAGCGGACTTCCTAACCGGAGCAATGGACCTGAACATTATTAGCGCCTACCACGTTATTCTGATAACTATCAGCAATAATTACAGAATCGGTGACTAGTAAACCTTAGAAATCCTATGCTTGGAATGATTAAAGAAAGGGCAATCATCTGTAGAAAAAAATGAGTCACGTAGATCATCTCATTAGTCTATTTAAAAATCTGCTGATTGCAAAAGCAAGAAAAATTTGAAAGGGAAAATACCTTCCGGGAGAATAATGAAAACTACCTGCCATGGAGGCTGCGAATTGGGACAAGCTTCTTACCGACTTTAACCAGGCCAAATTACAATATCTTATTCATTTACACATACGAAAACTAGGTTTCAAAACAAAAACATTCAAGCATCTACAAAAAATTATTAAGGGATTCAGACACGTTTTGTGGGGAGGTCCAAGCATTTACACATGAGGAATGAAACACATGCATTTTTATACAAAGATACCGAAGAGCAAAATCAAAATACTAGCAGCCGGTTACGACTTTGGAACACGAAAACCACAGCATGTCATCATCGGCTCGAAGTAATTCTTCCATGCGCTCAGAACGATCACCAGTCCCATTAAAATAGAGTTCCTCACTTTCGGACAGCACATTTAACACATGAACTGAGCAACTTCTGGACAAAGGCTTAAAGTTCATCTTTGGTGCAAAATCCCCACAAGCAGGATGTGCATTTGTCCTGAAATAGACATGCAGCCGAGTTGGCGATGTGGAAGCGAAAATTTCACCAAATAAAGGATTTTCTGTTAGGCATCTGAAAAAGTTCGAAAACTTTTCATGTACATTTTCGGCGGGACCATTTTCCTTGGAAGAGATATGATCGATGGAACAATTCCGGAAGTCCAAAATAACCATCCTCAAGGGTTTATGTACGTTCGGACCCAATACAAAAAGAAACTGTTCGACAGGACTAGACGAAAGACACCTAAGCTCTTCTTCAAGAAGGGATACGGAATCAAGACACGATTGTAACTTCTTGGTCGACACTATTGATAAAGCAGTGCTCGTATTGACAGATGTTTTGCTAGTAAGTAAATTGAAGTCCGGAAATTGTCCTGTATTATAAAGGAAGAAATGCATAAAATCTATCAAAAGCGAAATCTTCTCCGACGCAGTAAGCACCCGGCACCCAACTGACACATCCGATGCGGACATTCTCCACGGACTGAGTCATCGATGCATTACAACAAAGCTTAGGGCAAAGTCCTGCTAAAATACAAAACAAAAACAAAATTTAAATTTACTGACTTCCATTCGATATTTTAACAGGTTTCTAATCATATTTTATTCCGAGGTGTAACTTTTTGAATATTTCAGAATGCTGCGATAAATACTAAAAATCGCTACTTCAGCCTCTTTGAGTTCAAATTGAATATGTTAGGATGGTATGTTTCTTAAATTTATGGAGGTTCTTATTGAATGCATTAGCATGACTTTACTAGCTTCAATTGAAAAATGTTTCGAGAACGTGATCCATAAGTGCGAGATCGTATCCAGAACTCCTCTGCGAGAAGGGGAACAAGTTGAAAATTTAAACTGTTCCAAAACGTTAGCTTCGGACAAATATCTATTATCTATTCAACTATATTTTGCGGCATAGTGGCAAATTTCTTGGGCAATAGTAGACAGCTAACACACCGTTGGGGATGCTTGCTTTTTAGCGTCAGTTGGTAAATAACGATAGTATGAACGTTGGAATATTCAAAGGAAAATTGTTGATCATTCAGACGCGGAGGCAGCTATTTTATCGAAAAATAAAGGGTCCCATGCATTTCTTTGGTAAACAGGAATCATTTGGAGCTTTAAAACTTCATTTTCCCTGCAGTACGAATTCACACACTTTAAGAACTTATTTAAAGAATTAATACTTACTTTGATGATTTGAATGCTAAGTAGTCATTGAAGTGAACAGTTAGAAGAATCCTGTAACCATTTGTGGGGTCTTATGCTTGAGAGGCAACTTACACACGAGCTAATTCTGAGAACGTGAAACTTTGGTTTTTTTATAATTCGCTGGCAGAATTGTTGCCCTCTTGGTAGACCATGGTCGTTTTACACCTGTTAACGTAAATACGAGTGAAATGCATGGACGATTAATTAGTGGACGTCAAGACTATGGGCCATAGATTTTATTGTAGGTCTTGCTGTAATCGACTATCGTCGATGTATCGACTAGGATTGAAAATTCATCCAGATATCGGTGGCAGAAAGCTTGAAGTAGTCATTCACGGAAAGCTACCAGATGTCAAGTACGGCCTCTAACCTCGTGGAGGATGGTAGCTAAGTGCAAAAATTAGCCTTAGAAACACAAAAGTCGGGTTTCTCATACTGCTCTGAGCCCTATTAGACTTCGACTCGTTTAAAAAGTGTTCGTGACCACTACCCGCCTTCCATTACAAATATATTCATCAATGCCACTCTCACCGATGACCTTCACTTCGGCTCCCTCTGTAAACTGGCAGTAATTCGCTATGGTTGGTATTCAGATTACCGATTTTTAGAATCGGACCGATTGAGAGTGACTGTTTAGCTCGGGCAAATCACCCATGAAGCGATGGCGACGCAGCAAGTGCATCAGCATCGGCCCTCCGAGTAACTTCTGCTCAAAAGGCCCATACAAGTTTTTTTCCGATACATTAGAACCCAAAAAGTGACTTACATAAGCTTTCCCCAAAATACCATAGGTGGATAACCCATTTGTAGGTCTTACAGAGCCTTGATGCAACACCAGTACAAATTGCTCTAATCGATAATGTAGAAACACACTTCCCTAGGATGAAATTTTATTTTCAATATTACATATTACTTCTCTCAGTAGCTCATGATCGAAACATGCGCGCTGAGACGCACAAGGCTCATATGCAACAAAGCAGATTTGCATCCATGTGTACAAAGATACATGCGAATATATGTATATGCGCGAATGAGTACACTTTGGCAGACAAGCGAACAGTGTGGCTTTAGATCAAGAGGGAAGATAAGAGCAGGACAAAAAAAAGAGAAGGAGAAAATAGAGTTCAAGAATAATTCAGTAAGGCGAAGAAGAGAGTAAAGAAGTTGATAATTAAAGATGTAGAAAGATTGGGGAACATAAATCCGGCAACACATCATCTCAAAAGGACCAATCGACAAAGGAGAAAGGAGTAGAAAGAAAAAGGACTAGGATAGATTCATCGCGATTGCATTAGCGGGTTGACTTGGGCATTCGCCGACGATAGGAAAGCGTCGCATTCGGGGTGGCAGAAGGGTTGAGTGAGGAAGTGTTTTTCCTGTTCATTTTTGAAAATTGGATGCCTTCGGTAGTTGTCTATCAATGCATCTAGACTGGTGAATACCTTCAAGCCTATATAGAATTCACCATCCTTCATATGAACCTTGAAATTACGATTCTTTGAGCCTGCATTCATCGTTATTGTCAAGTCGCCGGGCTGAAAAAAACGAATTGAAAGGTGCCTAGAGGCTTCTGTAAGGGAATATCCAGAAGCTGAAGATAGTCGGAAAGAAAAATAATCAGAACTTCAATCGGTCTCCATACTGATATTCTTAGTTGATGTATTTGTTCAAGGCCATTGTCAGATTATTTGAGATGGGTTTCTGCCATTAACAGCCCCTAGATCAATTTTAGCAACATTAGTAAAATGTCTTGCATAACACTGGCTGGAGCGCCTGAAAATGGCAACAAAATTAACGCACTGATTATTAAGCGCGCCAAAAACGGCCTAATATATACACAGAGTAGCCATTCGCAAACTCAATGAAGTGGTTCGCGTGCTGCGCTAGCATAAGGAAATAAATCAAATAAAAGCAGTTGTTTATTTAGCGGTTGCAAATCTAACTTTTACTGTTAGAAGAAATCGATGAAGGAAGCGGAATTGAACATAGACGCCTAGCACTTGAAGATTCACCTAAAACTTCCTGAAGAACAACAGGATGCGACACAATTTATTGTCACGACTGATGAATAAAGTAGGCAACCCTTGCTATGAAAAAAGGATTAAATGACCTGCACAATCGAACTTAAGCTTGTTTATCAACAAGTCATGGTCGAAATCAGAAAAAACTGCGAATGCGGGCATTCCAGCTAGGCCGGATGATGACGTCAGGGTTATGGCTATGCGTGGGAACTAATCACGGCATGACGTCTGGTTTCGATAATCTCACACTGGCGAAATGACAGTCAACTTTATTTCAATACAAAAGAAAGCTGAGGGATAGGTCCTAATAGGGGCACCTGGACAGCTGCTGATTTATAAGTTAGACATAATCCCTTCAAAAACAGAAAGTGAGAAGCGAACAAGAGGTACAGATTCGTTTTTAATTCCTTCGTCTAGAGGCATGAAAAACAAATAAACGGTGGCCTTCGGTTTAAAACGTGTGTGATCATAGTTGCCAAAGGAACTCACTGAAACACACAGCCAGTAAGAAGGTGGTAAAGGAAAGCCAGCAAACAGATTACCAATATGCTAACCGAAAATACCAAGAGACAAATTAGTCCGCGCTGAGGCGCTGAATCCTACTTAAGAGGGGAACAAATTGGATCGGTCAATCACAGACCAGACGCAGACCGCCTTTTTTTCAATTCTCCTTCCTCGCAGGAAATGAAGAAGCGAAAGTCAAGAAACAACTCGATCAGTTGTCAGAATCAGCATATGGGTGATTTTTATAAAAGATAATTAAGTAAAATTCTTTCGAGAAAGATCAAAGATCAGAGCTTAGTAAAGAACTCGAGCGTACACGAAGCATTAGACAAAAATGATGGCGAGACAGACTTGGTGTATACGAACTGTGGAATTAAAGTACCCGAGGCGCCTGGGCTGTCGGATCTGGTTACGCGTTCATATCCAGAATGTACTGATTTTCCCCATTTGGTGCTAAAATCTAGATACGTCCTACTGAAATCTGAAGCTCTGAGGTCTCAAATATCAATATCAGTAACCTTCGGATGACAAGAATGGTTCATGTGCAGTACACTCAAAATAGTATTACTGAAAATGTGCAATTAGTTGTGAACACGTTGGAAAACAAATCAGCCGAAATTTGGAATATGTGGTGGACTTTAAAAACCAGCAAATGATTAGCGACTTACATTAAAATTCCCAGAATAAGTCGGTAAATAAATTCTTTTACTAGATCCCTAACGGCTTTGTGATCCTAAATACGTTGAATAGGTTCCTTATTTACCATCCTTTGCGGAAAGTTAGTCCTTTCGGTTCAGAATTGTAAAGGGTGGCAAAAAACGACGATTGATTTTAACATCTAGGAAGTGGACGAAGATAATATAAAAGCAGAAGCGCCTCTGTAGACACAGAAGTTTCAATTTGCCACTGATGACCTCGATGACAATGACCATTGCAAAAAAAATCTGTATGGAGATGACTTTGAATCCATTCTAGATCGCAAAGTAATTAATGCGAATTGGAAGACACTAACCATTTAGAAACCACTATTCGGTGTACCATACTTACTTGTTTCACAAAGCACCATTGGTGCAAATGGCATGCACTGAAAAGTCATCGCTCTAGAACTTAAGAAAAACGAAAACCGGCAAACTCAAAATAAGGAACGGAAAAATATCGAAACGATTCAACTATTCAAATAAAAAACGAGTCTGCCTAGACGCTGGCTGTAACCAGTCGAAATATAAAATATTGAGGGTTCCTAAACGGACCCTAACCACGTTACTTTCTCGCTTCTCATGACCTCGTTATTGGGTCCGAGATTCATTCCATCAGGCCACAAAGTGCAATTGAAAAGCATAGTTCATATACACTGATAAGACGGTAACAAAATTCTCTTATCTTAAAAAGTATTGCGATAGCACCAGACAATGAAACTTCGTCGAATTGGGTAATCACGCACAAAAAAATTTAGGCATTAACTTCAATGGCTGTCGTCGTATACTAAATTACCCTGGAGATGACCCCCTCCGAAGGTTAAAACTGAAATGAATCCTAACGCTAAAAAAATGCCAACGAATGATACGGTAGTAAAAGTGAGAAATTGCGTGAAAAATAAGTGAGAGGAAAGTGCGGAGGTATGGGATAACTAGAATGGCGATTAAGGAGCGCTTCTGCCCCTTTACGAAAGGCAGATGCATGATAGGAAAGTTGACTTTCTTCCTCCAAATCGAGCGTTTCGGCTTTCAATTTCAGCACGAAAAACGATGAAATTCGAGATGTAATAATGCAGAAGAAAAAAAGTTGGGCTTGTATTACCGCTGATTTTTCGGGGTAACTGGGAATAAGAAACGCAAGTGTATTTCAGGGATGATAAAGAAAAGAAAATTCAGTCGAAAAATTTGCTTGATTATCCATGCCTCAATCAGTATCAGTGATGGAAAATTAGACAATCAGCAATTCAAGCTGACCTAGCCTGTTGAAAGAGGTAATGTTTCGGGAATTTGCACGTGTTTAACTCAGGAAGGCAGAATCCATTCTGAGCGGATTCATGAAGCGATGTAAAGATTTCAAAAACAGCTTATGAAATTGTTATGATCTCAATATGAGGTTTGAAGGCTAAACCGACAACCTACATGAGTTTCGCTGTCCCTGACAAAGAATTCGCCAGGAGCCCCCAGGTTGGTGAGAAGGAGTTCGCACTCTGACCGAGAAATAGAACCCCAATACCAGGGCTTTTGGAGAAATTTCGAGGCATTAGGAGAGGTCATCACGTATTTTCGCCGCACCTTCTCGGCGTGAGGAGAAACAATAGCTGCAGTGGAAGTCGATGCGATTTGTTGAAACGTGTTTGTGGGAATAGGCGGAGCATGGTATGGGACTGGAGCAGTGTTTCCAATACCACGGATGTAGTTCCGTGGTACCAGACCCACATTTCCGACAGCGTTACGACATCGCCACCAATCAGGATCATCTGCGGGTTTATCCAGCACTTCCAGGATTTCATCAACGTTGAAAGATAGTTCTTCAACCTAGAACAATAATCGGGGAATCTTCGTAAACATTAAGAAATGACGTACGTGTAGAACTGTCATACAACTACTTGGAGCCCGAGAGCATAATCAGTCTGGGTCCTCAATTAGATGGTTGTTTCAGAAAAAGTTTTAAAAGATAGGTTAATGGTCTAAAGGACTAGCATTACCTTTGCATATCTGTTCTAGATATGAAGAGATTGCGCGGAACTGACTATAGAGCAAATACAAGTCTGGTGAGAAGCGAAACATTTCGCATACTCAAAATTGTGTTTCAATTTCATCATTATTGATCGGCACCACAAAAAATGCGATATCGCACACCCCTAATTCCAATCGACTAGTTCGTTTAGGTTATGATATAAGCAGGATTTTTGAATAACGCAACAGTAATGGGTGAGTATGCTGAAATGTACTATTTTCGAATAGAGCCAGGCCAAATTAAAATGATACCGAACACATAGAGAGAATGGACTCATGATATAAGGTTGAAGGTATCAGTTTATAACTCTCACCTGGGTTCTATTAAATGGATATAGGGTAAGGACAGTCTCTCGATATGGTTCAAACTGTTCGTTCGGCGCACTGCCAATCGGATTATCGATGAAAGCAGGAGCCGTAACAGCGTTGGAAGGAATCTGGTGATAATGCTGCTGATGAGGCTGCTGAACCTGAGGGTTCATAGAGGGGGCAAATGCATTAGAAGTGGAAGGTGTGGGAGCGGGGAAAGGTACGGCGGAGTAAGAGGCGAAAGAAGTTGGTGGCAGATCTGTAGGTGCCGACGACGACGAAGGTATGGAGACATGGCCGGCGACAGCATTGGAAGGGGCGAGTTTGGTGGCAACCGGTAGAGGAGCGCTTGTCTTAGCGCCCATTGATGCGGTTGGCATCGGAGGAAAAGGTGGCGGCGTTGGAGTGAGATAGGCTGGCTGACAGGTAGTTTGAATTCTACAATGAAGAAGGATACTATTGTTATTTCAGGAATCTACGACAACGTTTCTTGAATAAGATAGTACATTATTTATGTCCATTCAGCGGTCGTCCTCAAACCTATCCTACACTCTCTTTGGTCTCTTCGGGACCAGAAGTGCTTATTTTTCTTAGAAATCGAAGAATTCACTAGTCTTGAAACTGCAGTGGTGAATATCTTGATCCTCAAATGTCTAATTACCATCCAGAATCCATCCAGAAGAGTGGCTCTAGGGTTCCTAAATAAAAAAAAGACACGATCCCTACTTATCTATACAACGTCCGAAATTACACGCAGTAATGCCCGAAACGTGTAATTGAAGAAACGCATCTTCCAACGCTTATTTCGGAAAGAGGGAAGGGTACCCTAACGCCTCTGTAATTGAGGATCTCCCATAACGTATTAACCAACATTAACCATTATTGGAAGTCATTCTGAAGGATTTTAATTCCATGTCAGCTGATAAGTCAAATAGATATTAAACAGCAAAGCATTCACCAATGTTTCCATAATAATGAGGAAATCCCTTACGAAAAGACTACGGTTCTAAAAGTGCGGAAAATTTCCACCTGCCGCAAAATTCGTAGACTACGGTCGGTTCTAAATCATTCGAGTTCCGATCCTAGTCAAATAGATAGATAGCTTTACCTGCAAATAAAGCGTTCGTGCTGCATGCAATTAACAGCAGATAACCTGAAAAAATGACGCAATGACCATCACGTAAAGTAAATCAAGCTTAACAGTTAAAATGGGGGGAGGTAGATTTGGAATGATGGGTAAAGGGCTGTAGCAACCAAAGCTCCTCTCAAAAATTAGCCCATTTAGTAAGTGCTTTTAAGTGAAAGCTCTAAGTCATTCACTCATTTCAGCTTTTGCCAGGAAAAAGGAGCGCACAAACTTAAATGATAATAGGAGTAAGAAAACAGTAAGAATTCTCTGTGGAGGTAAATTAGTATAAAATTTCATTGAGGACTACGATATGCGTTCTGTTGGCCACTTAACGTGCATAATCACACCATTTTTCAAGCATCACAATAGGAGGCATTGGCTTTGAAACTTTGAACAACTGAAGATCGATCTCAAACAAGACTATGAATTATCGGGGCTCCCAACTGTTGAAGACCTATAAAACAACCTTATAAAGCGTCTTTACGCAAAAGGCAGCAAACTTTATAAAACTTCACTCCAAGAAGATACCGTGGAAAATAAACCTGTGCTAGCACTTTTCGGGAAATCATATACACTCCTCCATTACGAAGAAATTCAAACTGCAAAAATCGCAGGCAACATAGACTATGTTTTCCAGGGTTGAAGAAGCAGGAACAAAAACAGTGCACTAAAAGATAAACGAGATATAAATAGAAATAATTTTTCGTTGCCAGTGACGTTCGAGGACAGTTTCGACTGGTTCGCTACCCCTCCCTCTGTCTCTCAAACTTTTGCCACAAGAAGTGAGCTGGTGAAAATTCGGTTATTTAGATTTGGAAAATTCAGTTCAGTAGGGAACCATGGGACTACCTAATATAAATTGAGAAGAATTAAATCGTTACACTTCGCTTCTAAAAAAAGATGCCATTGCAGCCACGCTGAACAGTGATATAGTTTGAATTGGTCAACAATCTCTTGAAGGGGTGTAAATATTTGATGTTTCAATATTAGACGTAAAGCAAGTCAAATCAGCTGCACTTGGTTTAAGAGAACACAAGTTTTAATTTCTGGATGGACATCGAAGAAGCCGATGCAGCAGAAAAGAAATGGAACAACTCAGAAAATAATGGCGAATGTTATTCATCCAATTCTATACACAAACTCCGTACCCTTTCAAGCCCTACCTCGTGCTAGGCAGGAAATAGGAATAGCAACTATTGATAAAGTTACCACAATTTCGGCCAGTTGGGCCCGTACCGCCCATTCCAAATATCTAATTAACGGCAAACTTCTTGACTAATTTTTCGGTGACCACATTGTATACGTCTATTCGTTTGTGTAATTAAGCTCCAATTCAGTTCTATTACACGCCTACGAAATAACATAGGTGTGTTTTGGTTCTGTTTTCATTTTTCTCATTCCAAATAATGTAATAAGCTCTTCCACCATTTTTTCGAAAAAAACCTGTCAATATAGTGCCACTGGGACACAAAATGAGGACTTGGCTCTCTCTATAGAAGAAACATGTCAACTCACTTGGATGGACAGGATCTAAAGGCTTGAAAACCGTAAACTGAAGAACAGTTTCGTGAACGAGCTTGTAATAACCTACTGAAACGAGGTTAGTTTTCTGTTTCATCATTATTGATTGCGAAGACAATCAATTTGTGATTTTGTGGTAGCCTAGAAACCTCCTGTAAAAGCTTAATTCGAACGCCCTAATCGGTAGGTTAGCCCAAATCAAGCAAATCTGCAGTAAAGTCAATTGAAGAGTCATTATTTCTTAGGCGAAAATGTTGAATGACAAAACTTTACGAAAATCATGCAGACCAAAGGGCGTAAGTCTCCACCAGAAATTTCGTGCCAGAAATATAGCGGTTTTTGTGGCTTGAAAGTGGAAAAATTTAATACAGGCACCGAGACATTCATCACTAAGACACCGTAAGAAGTAAAGCGAAAATTGTACGTAGTGAGGTATGCGTTTTTTGTGTCTATCCGCGTCACCACTTGTAAATCCAAAATCCACGAATTAAAATGATCGAACTCTAGCAGCACAAATCTGCTTTCAAGTCGAAAAGACGCCAGTCAAACACCAGTGTGATTTGCAACTGTACTAACCAGAACCCGTGCAACCAATGACATCGCCTTTTCGGCTAAGTCGTGTGTACCTAACACCTCCAATAACTAGTTCATGGTCGATTCAAGGCATGTTGGCGCGTTTTTCGGGTGGTTGAGTCATCAGAGGGAAGGGGAAGGAGAGAGGCTCGAATATTTACAGAATCGCCGCCTCTCGTCGCAACGTCTTCGTGTGTGTACACGCATTCCTCCGCTCCACTTACTGATCCTTAGAGTCAATTTTCAGTTCAATATGTACAAAACACATTAGGATGCTGAGAGAATACAGTAAGTCGATGAAGATAACTACCGGGTGGACGCCTAAAAACAAGACGGTATTAGATCAACCATGAGACTTGTCATTGATCTCATTTTACAATATGAATATAAGAAATACCTCTCACAACCTTATTTCACTGCCTCTGATGACAGCATTATTTATCAATGTAAGGTCTCCGTTTACGGGTTTGTTTGATCTTATAAGTCCACGTGGATTAGCATTCTGCTTGACTACCATCACCTTCAGTGACTTCCATGTACGCGTGTTCTGATTCTAATGAGACAAAAGCAAAGGTTTTCTTAAATATTTACGCCATTTTTCACCTGGAATTAAGTTTCGTAAGCACCGAAAGAATAAACTGAAAGACGCAAGAGGTCATGCATACCATCATCTCCAATAATTGATGGATAAGAAGAGCAAAATTCTTGGATAAATCAATCAGTCCTGTTTCTTCGCTGACCAGTGCTGGGCTTCTATGGATTTTCGGCAATGGCGATAAAACCTAAGCACAACTGTTTATTCAGACAATCAAATTATTGGCGAAGAGGACAGCAAAATCAACGAAATCAGCTGACTTGTCTATAGTTTCACCATCTATTTAAGGAGAGAGGAGGCTAATTTGGGATACAAGGATGTGGAAATTTCCGAGAGGGGAAGTAAAGTCGTAGTAGAAAACCACTTACGCACCTGGAAATAGAAACGACATCACTTAACTTGGCAAGGGGCACTATTGGTCCGAATTTCAGACTCTACTTAATTCCAGGATTTATTACAAAAAAAATAGTAGATAAAAATATGAAGCAATAACATACAATGAGGTCGGTTAGGAAAGCAGCCAAGTGTCGTAGACGGTAGCAGGCCCGATGAAAAACTGAAACCGCCGACACGTACAACTTAAACACCTAACCTTGGTGCGCTGGGGTTCTTTTTTGTGTGCAAGAAAATAGGCTCCTTCTTCACCACTAGCCTGAGCGAAAAACTCGTATTTAGCACACGAAATTTAAATTCCCCCTCAGCTGGCGGCAATGAACGCACACATTTAGGCGCGGAGGTATGTAGTTGAGTGCGCATGAATGTTCGAGACTGCTGGCTCATTCGCATGCACCAAAGGCTATCTGATAACCAGTAGACGAAGAAGGAAGGGGGATGGCAGAGTGGTGAAAAGACAGAAAAAGGCATGGTTGAGAGGCGAGGAAAGAGGGGACAGGGTGTATCGGCGGACTAACGAAAAGGTGAATACGAAAAGTTGGTTAGTACAAACACACACACACACACACACACACACACACACACGACTGAAATCCAATCGAGAACCACGTAGTATAAATGCCAAATCTGGCAGTAGAGAGAAGGAAAAGACACTATCAGTCGATTCGCGTTTATATAGGTTTATACACGTTTATGTTGGTCTCTCCGCGTTGCTGATAAAGGTTTGAACTGCACTCATAAGCAAAGATAACGGCAGAATACAGTCCCATTGCTACATGTTCATGTTTAATCTTAAAATCTATGCTCACTTACACAATACGGATCGTCCCTATTAACCAACAAATGCTCTGGGTGCGTAAAATTAGTAATCAGGCCCTGCAGACCCAGTTGCACTCCCGCAGACGGCTTATTGGCACAACTTGAAAGAGACTGGAAGCTTAGCGGATGACTGGTTCGCAACGACAAGGTAACCAACTACATATTTTGGCAACTTATTCTGGCTGACTGCATTAATGCTGATCGGCTAGTTTTTTCTTTGTGCTTCTCTAATACAGTCCACAATTGAAATATTCATGCCTCGGGTAGTACAGGGTTTAACAGGAGCACCTGCCTGGCAAACGAGTCAAAAAGGACTATCAGGAAAAGCTAACTTAGACCAATTGGGCCACAGTATGTTAATTTACATTTGAAGAATAGGACGGTTTTTGGCGTGGTGGCACTCTGAGGAGAGACTATGATTGAAAGGCTCGCGTTCAAAAGCCCTCTCCGGATGCACTTGAGGCACCTGCTGAGCTGATGACTCATAAAGAACAATGATGAGAAGCTAATTTTATATCCAGTATGTGTTCAAACCTACCCTCAACTTCTTCGTGGTGACCACCGGTAACCCCAGCAGCAACTCTGAGGGTTAATGAGAGGGGCGACCGGACAGGACTAATAGGACGTATAATATTAGATTATGCCAGCAGAAGAACACCTCGCACAGGCTGGTCAACAAGGTACGACGCAAATACCTGGATTCATGATCTCAAACTGGGCTGTGGAAAGCGCGTGCATATAGCAATGAATGGAATCTCTGCCAGAAAGTTGAAACGACTTCTGGAAGAAGTATAAAGATTGTCTGCCCTTAACAATGTCGAGGACGGACAAGATGCCACTGCGAAGTTGAACTGCTATCTGTACTATGAAACCATGCCAGAGAAGTGACTGTAGTGTGCTACTTGTTGCAAAAGCCCTAATGGATGGGGAGTAAATAAATAAAATCCAGCGTGATGTTCACTTGTACATTTAAAAATTTGTAGAAGAAACGGACAGATAGACGCATAGGGAACTAAAGCATCAGAAACGAGGACGGCTTCTGACACGATGCCTTTTGGGGACTTTTGGAGACAATGATGAAAAAAGGAAGATCCACATAGGAAAAAGGTGCAAGAGAAATTATAAGTGAAGAATCTTGGTATTGTGGGCGCTTCTTTACCTTGATTGGGATGAGATGGTAGTAATAATCAAATTGAGAATCGCTACAAGAAGGTTGGATGGCTGCGCAGACTTTAATGTCATCTATCACAGAAAGTCATGAAAAGACGAATGCCCCTAGTTATTGATGCTAGAAATATACGAGGAGAAGATCAAACCCTAAGGATGTTTGAACTTGGCAATAAACTAAGACCAGAAAATGTCTGCAGGTGACAACATAAGATATAACAGTGTGAATACCTGACCGGGTCTAAATGATTCATGATATACTTGATTCAATTTTTGTCCAACCCACGACACCCACTTACAATGGTTGACAGTAGGCTAGCAAGAAAAGAGGAGAATTTATATAGGCACGCAAAAGAGCTTTACCTAAGGCTTGTTTGGTCAAACGCAGTGGGTGGTGTATAGGAACATGACATTTGCCCAATGCTGGGGCGCTTAGGCTTTGGTTACCCATTGTGGTAAATTTTGTCTCCAGCCGCAAATCAAAGCTGTGAGCTGAACATTCTAGGCAAAATCAAGTTTAGCAAAGGCCGAAAAAAGAACCCACCCCTAAGAAACGTGCCATTTAGGAATAATTCTTGTAAAATAGAACCGGCCATAAAAAACGTCTCCTTAGATCGAAGTCGAACTGACAAATTACATGAGATTGAGCAAGTTACCTTAAATACAATGGGAAAACGTTATGAAAGCTCTTTCGTGATACCATCAATGGGAGCTGGCGGCTAAAGAAGATTCTGGACATGATCAGAAATGACAAACCACTTATTATCTACCAGGTAGTGCGACTGTTCAGAAGACCAAGCTAGCATCGTGACTGTCTAATACGCAACGTTTGGCCTGTTTGCGAAGGAGACAACTTTGAGAGGGACAAGGGATCTTCGAGTTTGGCGGAAACCTGTGCGCGGGAAGAGATTCCTGAAGGGAAGAAATTGGTTCCGACCCTCTTCCTAAACTACTTCCTTTCATTAAGCCCCGTTAATACCATTGTACACTACTCTCTGACCTAAATGACTGCGCTAACTAATGGATAAAAAAGGATTACCAATACTACTTGACCAGCCACCCTTGGTCAAACTGATTTCAACTAATGGTGATTGCACCATGCCACCCAAGCTGACATCATCATTTGATCATTGACGGAATACTGCAACTAGAGTTTCTTAATTAGAAAGCGTGGTGAACTAAGCAAAGGTGAAACACAATTCGGCCATTCGTTGACAGGCTCTGTTGAGCTAAAAAGGGGGGCGAATCTACATATGAGATGAAGGAGAATGTCCAACTCAGCTCGATAGTTCTATGAAATTTGTGCCGATTTCCATCCCATTTCAACCCCTTAAATTTTTTTGTGAAGTTGTAGTGCATTGATTATTGTGATTGATAATATTTCTGAATAATAATCGGGAGAAAGAGTTTGAACTAGCAATTAACTGCCAGCCAGACAGTAAGGTAAAGACAGAAATATCAGAAATGGTGGAAACCATACAATCCCTATTTCTTCTCAATTGCTAATGAATTAATTCAGATAGTTTCTACGAATATTTTCTAAGGAAAGTGGAGTTGAATGATGCAAAATGCAAATACTTCAAATAACAACAGGCACCAGAAAGCCTTGAGCATCGGCTTTTTTCAATTATAATAAAATCATCTGTCTCAAACAATATACCAAGGAGGGTTCTTAAGAAGTCTGATTTACGCTAGTGAAACGCTGTACCTAATGGACGCATTGAGGGAAAAAGCAACTTGAAAAAAGGCGGCACGGACCAAAAATCTTGGCGAAGAATTTAAACGCACGTGTGAAGTTCGTTAGTTCGAAGCTGGGAAGATGCTTTCAATATAAGACGTCGACATATTCCTAAGTGAGTTCTTTCATATACTTAGACCATGCTTAGTTTCGAAATTAAAACAGGGTCATATGACAAGCCTGAAATTCAGGAGTGATGTAGTCAATTTGAAGGGAAATTAGATTTAAGAAGTGACTTGTGGTGTACGCAGATGACCGGAAGCGAATAATGGAGCAAACGACATCGGAGGAAAAACGTAGTTGGAATGAAATATGAAAGCAAAGAGAAGTTTCAGCAGAGATGCACTGTTTTCAATGAAAATCAGTAAAGACAAGTTTGATGCACTGCGAATTTAACCTTATAGTAGCTCTGGTGGTTAAGGGAATTCTGTACAGGCAGCACAATTTGACACTAACCTGGTCAAATTCGGCGTCAAAATCAAGATCATTACTGAGCCATCTGGAGTAAGGGCGGAAAAAAAAGGAAAGATCCTCAGTTTTGAGCGGCACTGGATGCGAGAACCGGACAGTAAATTACGCCGAAAGGAAAACAGTGAAAAAACATCCACCAAGAGGAGTCCACCCCTCGTATCTTCGTGGCCTCATCAATCGTGCGAATTGATAATTATTAAAAAAGATTTAACCCCGTAGTTATCTGAGGCTAACGCTTCGAGGAAGATCTCAAAGTAGGCACTGAGGACAAAAGTAAATGCAAAACCGCTAGGAAGGGATCGAGGATATAAGCCAGTTTCGAGAAAGGATAGTGAAGGAAATTTCAATATTTCTCATGTATAATATCATCCTCGAACAACTCATCTTTACTGTTCCCATGCAATGTTCTTGATTTATGGTTTGAAAATTCCCGATAAGGCAATTTTTTACTTACCGAACTTGTGATCTTCCAAACAACTATAACACGAGTTACAACTTAGGGCAAGTCTTAATTTACGTGATTGAGAAGGGCAGGTAGTTGCAACTATCTGAACCGTGAAGAAGCCGCAAGCATCTTGTAAATACTAACCATGACCAATTCAATTAATGAGCACAATCAAAATGAATTGTACCTTGAATTAAATTCGATAAAATAAGGCCATGTCGTAAACCTCAAAGAGGTTGCAAGTCCGTTAGAAGTTACACTTTAATAGCTAAAAAGAATCGCTATGCAAACCCAATAGATCTGACAGATTAACCGCTTACGTGGTGGTCAAAAACAACTCAACCATAATATTTATGACGAATCACGAATCATTGTTTGTTATAGTTTATAATTATAGTTTAGAAGTAAGCCAGCGCAATGTTTTTTGGACACCGGAGCTAGACTTTCATAAATTGACGATGATATATAGTAATATTAACAGAAAAAAAAACAACGCGCTCAACAGACAGTCAAAGTAATTTTAAGTCAGACAGGCCCTTAGGTATATGAGCTGAGTTGACGTTACCATTAAGAGGGTAAAATGATTTGTCATTCAAGGAAGAGAGTCGCAGTCATTTTATTCAATTTGATAAGCCCCGACAGCCTACCTTGGGAGATTAGGGAGTTAAAAGAAGGCAAAAGAGAGCAAAGGAGACCTCTCCGAAGGAAAATTTCAGTGAGATTTATGGTACGCATTCTTCTACTTGCTAGTTAGCTTACGCAGTCATGTAGTTTCCACACATTACGACACGAGCCCCAAACCAAAGTCCTAGCTTAAAAATAGTTCTTGAATTCTTCGTAGTTCTAATTGAAGTACTTAACCAATGGGCAGATTGATAAGCTATTCCAACCTTTGCTTTTCTAAGAGAAAGCATCCGGCCTAACCGAGGCTGAGGCACTCGCATACACTGTTTTCACGCTAGGGCAGTTTGGAAAGAGGCAAAGATAAACTCTTATTAAAGGCACATTCAAATTAAACCCAAATCAAAACCATGGGAAAAACTAGCAACTTCGCATTTCAAAAAAGAAGCTCTGTAATGAGATGACTGTTACTTCAACTAGGAAACCCATTAAATTTTTGCATGTAATCACTTTGCGTGTTTTAATCGTCTACGACATTAGCGTTTGGAGCATTCATAACTTCAAGAAAAAGACAATCGGCAAGACCAGACTGGAATGCAATAATTCGTCCAAGTGGACTGTGTTACCGCTAATTTTCTACTACATAAGACTCACTAGAATAATAAAAAATTTAACTTAAGGTAGCGAGTTATAAAATCAAGACTTCAGTCAGATTCAAGCAGATATTTGCATAATAATTATTGGCTAGAGAAAGTAGAGCCTCTCATTTTATTGCACAAAGAACAACGAATACTGAGACAGCAGTGGTGTTTTCTAGACAGGCATCTCCAAGACGACTGCTATGACAAACAAGGAAGCGCAGGCGTGGAGGCAAAGGGCTGGAGAGGGAGACCACTTAATAAAGGAACTGCCTGGAAACCTGAATTACTAAACAAGGTATGACTCCCTTCGATATCTGTTTCCTAGGGAAATCTGTACTTACACAAACTATCATCACGAATCAATCGCTATCATCCCATCCAAGGGATTTTGAGATCAATAAAACCCACACTTTACTTATAATTTCGAACCGGAAAAGAGGCATTTGAAACACAAATGACTAGCAGCAAGTGTAAAATTTCGTTTTTTCCGAAACAAATTTTTAAAAAAACTGTCCATAAATAAGTCTTTTACTTTCAGAAAGTAAATGTTGATTGTGACTGGCTTGGAATTTAAAACAAGATAACGGACTTTGCGAATTAAAATCAAATAAAAAGTAGAAATGACTACATTTAATGAAAAATACCAAAAAATCGCAAGACCAAGACAGAACATTACTAAACAGAACTAAAAGTCAATAACTAGTTCGTTAAGTCCTTCAAGAATCTGTGCAAATCTCAGAATACGCAGAGAAATCAAATCTCGACAATCTCAGTCAGAAAGAAAACAAAAGAACACAACAAACTTTACGCTCAACTTCTACTTTATAACTTTCATGCTTGAGGGAAAGAGGTAGACAAAGCCGATAAGTTTCCTGGAAAGAAAATAGAGGAAACTCTTAACGAAGAGCGCACAACAAATGACTACCATCTACATCCCTTAATCGAATAAAATCTTGAAAACTGAGGCAGCAGACGTAACATTAATTATTCTCTGCCTTCTTCAATAAGGTGTGGGAAATGCCTTCAGCAGAATTCTAGTTTACGGCAAAAACGGCTGATGCAAACAAACTTGGAATCCTATAGGCTTCAAGTAACCAGGTTCTCTATTGAATGACCCACCCAGTAATGACGGGTTTGTTAGGCGCGATCTCCATAAAGACATAGTTAGAGGGGAACCATCCGATGGTCGGCTGATGCTGCTGTTGTCCAGGCGTGTCTGTTGTGCCATCGGCAGGCGGTATGAGCATACCATGCCACCAACCGTCAGAGCTCTTCTCGAGAACGCAGAGTCGGTCACCAGGTTGGATGGTCAATTCGTCCGGCTGAGAGGCTTTGTAGTTGAAACGAGCTACGCAGATCTGGCGAGAAGAGATACTACCTCCACCACCGCAACCACTG
Source organism: Moniezia expansa (assembly GCA_019097775.1). Taxonomy (NCBI): domain Eukaryota; kingdom Metazoa; phylum Platyhelminthes; class Cestoda; order Cyclophyllidea; family Anoplocephalidae; genus Moniezia; species Moniezia expansa. Next base: position 66,583 of record JADFDV010000076.1, on the reverse strand, counting down.
CTGTTAATAGGGCTGAGAGTTCCACTGAACCGTACTGATGCTGCTGACGTATCTGTATTCCTAGAAGGAGGGCCAACGTTAGCAGAGGCTGTACCCCAGCCACTATTGGGACAATTTCTCGAATCAGTTTGGTTTCTTTGCAGAGCTACATCAAGCATTCCGGGGTGAGTCTGAATTGAGAGAAATAAAAGATAATCAACATGCATAGAAAAAGAGCAAGGAGAGACCTTGCGAATACAGTTCTTTATTAAGTAAAGGCAGTCCTACAATCAAAACATGGCCCACTAAAGGTGACAGACATGCACAGTGTTTACAACATAACTCGCCGAACAATGTCATATTAAAAACAGCTGTTGGCAGCTGAATGCATGGTAGACGATTAAAATAGAAATTCGGATCGTTAAGGGAATTGTGTACACGGTAGCCTACGATTTACAAATGTAAATCTCTGGTTATCGGTGGAATATCAATGTTTGAAGAGAGGGTTTGACCTTGGAAGTCACTCGGATGCGAAACCTTTCCCAGTCAAACTGAAGGGGTCTACAAGCAGACACAACAAAATCAAAATTCAAAAGGGGATATACTTCTAAGTACAAGTCGGCAAAACTCTTTACGCTAGTTTCTAACGGAAGGAAGGCAAGTAGGAATAAAAATACCTCTAATGAAGAAATGGTTTGTCAGAAGACTGTGCAACATCTCAAATTTTGCAAGGATTGTCAAAACGAAACGAAGTGGAATTCAAGTGGCAGTAGTGAAGCCGACGCCGCAAAGCCAAACAAACGGGATCTCTGGTAACTTTTGCGTTCAATCGTTTACAGGTAAAGTTTCAAGTGAAGAGGCTTCAAAGCTGGATACGCTTATATAAGTAATTCGTCTACAAAGGGGCCGGTTAAGAGGGCCTCGCCAAATGGATTCACCATCAACAAGTTTATACTAAACCCGAGGGAAGTATACTCGGAGCCATTCAACATAGAACAGGCCAGTACTTTATGGATAGACAATAGCGTCCACCAGTTCAGTAAGTACACAAATATATTGCTCGCGTGAATCAATAGCTGTGGTCAAATCTCGACGCATAATGTAAAAATCACATTTTTTTATTCAATTCGGGATCGACCTTTGCATAGATGCGGCGACTATGTGATTTAGGTTGAACTTGTGGAACAACACAATTAAGGCTCACAAAAACAAGCAGATCACGACCATAGGAGGAATGTCACCAGACAAGGGCATTGACTTTGGATGCAACCACAACCATGAATCGTAAAAAACTAGCCCCAAGCATGGCTGTCAAATTAATCAAAAAAGCATTGTGTCTATGCAAAAAAAATCAAATTAAGTGATATGAGCAGTTCATGCATGAGCATGAGCAACATGCTATGGTGATCAGTAGAGCGTTAAAGGCCTTACACAGGTAAGCATGGAAGCAGACATTGGAGGGGCAGCTAGGCTCCCATGCAACCCTATTTGTTGCTGTCATTTACCGGGAACGACAACAGCCAACTAACGGACACAAAGACCGCGTTTGGAGGATATCAGACCATCAGTGATAGATAAAGGGCAAAAGCTGGTTGCGATCACAACCATCTCTCACACTATTCGTACCTTCTGAAAGTTTAAATTGTTTTAAATTTACCAGCCACTGGGTTTCAGGAGCCACAAAAATTAAAAACGAGGTTTCAAAAGCCCATGTGTTAGATGGACGTGCCAAAAAAAGGAGAAAAAACCATAATAGCCAAAGATCATAAATCATGTTTCTACACAGGGACAACAGTAATGTGGAATAGCACGAAAAGCAGAGGATATTGCACTGGTTACCGGCAAGAAATCTGTATGATGAGCGAGCCAGCTTATCGTGAACTGTTAGCATAATATTAGAGAAAATGATTGCATTACTAAATCATTAAACACACACTCCGGAATACCGAATATGAATAAATCCACGAATAATGAATGGTCAATAATATTAATGATTAATTATTAATGTATTCGGAGTAGAATAGTAAAAAAAGCAGAAATTAAAAAATGTATTACCCGAAACTGATTAAAATCCATGTTAATCGTTGAAAGAAATGCAACTGAACTGACATCAACGAGGTGAGTAGATAACTAATTACGAACCAATCACTGTTCAGAGTTCATGAAAACATTGCAATTAACATAGAGTCATGTAAAACCATTGGCAGATTGGTAGAATCGTGAGAACTAGCCTAGGACACTTTCAAAAAGCGATATCCAAGGCCGCGAATTTAATTTGGCCGGCCAAGCTACGTAACCTGAAGCTAGAACACCCGACTGTTCGTTACGCTCATACCAAATGCCGGATAAATTAAAAGTGCAACCGGAGCCCAGAAGATAGGCTGGTCTCAATTATATTAGAGCACCTTCGAGCAAGTTTGGGTCAGCCTCATCCTCAGCTGGTAAGATGATCCTGGGCTTGCGAAGCCAACAGAAAACAAAATCGAAGACAACTTAGATGAAAATGCCACTACAAAGCTTGACTGCTCCTGCTTAACAATGGATGTTTGAGATATTTATAAACTGAGAAGCTCTATTACGAAACAATGCTGATAAACGATCCAAAGTACCATGATTTGTAACAGGCACCTGAAAGATTAGCAACAAGACTGAGCTGTCAAGACAAAAAACGCGAAAAAGCTCTTCAATAATAAACAGCACAAAAAACCTTAAAAAAATTATTCTACTTTCATGCCAAGCCTTAGATAACTCCAACATTTAAAGAAACTTTGCTATGATCGCATTCCCCATCAGATAGAATTTAAAATGGCTTCGATTAGAAAAGATCGAAAAGATATGCTAAAAGAGGGGAAAAAGTGAAGAGTAAAAATGGTGCTTGATCAAACTCGGTTTTTGACGACTGTCAAGAAACCCGTGTTCTGCGTTTGGTTTAAAGTTTGATTTAATGTCTAAAAAACTTCATGCACCAATGCTTCATGTCAAATATATCGTTCTCCTATTTGTGAGCTTATTTTTACAATGATCTCTCTAAATATGCAACATGAATGGGAATAATCCCGCAGCGAATCTTGAAAGACTGGACGGTTCACGGTACACAAGCATGGCAAGGTTTTCTTAGAAGGCTAACATGTAGTTATTAGGCCGCGTTAGGGAAGAGTGTGAAAGATATTATATCAAATAAATAAGGACTTTGTTTAGAGAATGGCTGCTTTGGCTTAGCTCTGAGTAGCTCAAAAAATAATTACATCAAAATGATCCGCGAAACAGTCAGGAGGCAAAGATTGAATATCAGATGAAATGGAACTCACAGGTGGAAGTTGACGACTAGAAGGTAGAAAGGCGGAGGAGCGAGAGGTATCAGCAACGGTGGCGGTTCCATTGGAGGGGAAGGTAGATGTCACAGGTTGATAACCAATTGAAGTAGCAACACTCCTTGATGGTGACTGTCCAGAGGCAGAACCTGAGGAAGGTAGTGAGGGAGCAACATAATCAAGGGATTCGGCGCTGGCTTTCACACCGGTTTTTGAACCGGCACTGCCGCCGTTTCTAGTGGAAGGCTGAGCCGGCGCTGGAGGTCGTCCACCAGTCGATGCCCCCGTAGCTGTAGGTGGAAAATCACTTCGACTTTTTCGGCGGCCCAATGTGTTGCGAAGACTGGAAAAGAGGCCCTAGATGAATCAAAAGTTCATAAGTTTGATATTATGTAGGTAACAATCGTACAAAGGATCGCACGTTGATGTACATACCTGTTTTGATCTCTTGACGTAGTTGCTGGGAACATAACCAACATCTCCATAAGCATTCATAACCTTCCACCAGTGCTGTGTATCATCCAAAAGGGTTAACTTTTCGCCCTTCTGAATGTTAAGTTCTTGTTTATCAGTAGCTTTGTAATCAAATTTTGCGATAACAATATCAGCCTCTTTAACAGTCGCCATTTCTGAATAAAAATATATACGAAATGATGTATACTACAGAAACACAGGTTTACGATTAGCCATGAGTAGGAACAAATAGGGATTGAAGATCTACAATATGGCATTTATTAAAGGGTCTAGCGAGTAATGCAAATTTTTTATACATACCATTTAAAAGTACCTTAAATTTACATAAAGAAATTGTTTTTATGGCAAGGAATCCTTTCAGAAAGTAATTAAATGCAAAACCTATTAAGGAAGAAAACCGAACAACGGCAACACCACAACACATCGGATAACGCACGTTTTAGTTTGTAAATTAAAACATCAATGCGAGCCCTAATCTAACGTCTCTTAGCAGTAATATGAGAATAAACCTCGTAAGTCTATTCATCCGATGCACTTCGTGTCCAATCATTGATAGTTGCCATAAAATTTCATCATTAAAGGCATAAAATTTGTAAAAAAAATAGTACAACATAGTACTCATAAAAGTTCTTATTCTGCCTATTCGATAAATAAATTAAAATTAGGCATATTAATATGGAAATGAAAGGTTTATAAATGCCTTTTATATCAATAAAACCTGCAAGTAAGATATGTTACGGAGAGCATCATTCGCGTTGAAATGATGTTTGAACGTCTGCGGAAAAGCCTTTTCACATCAGTTATGATTGCCTTCTAAAAATAAGTAAAAGAATCAAGACCCAATGCATTTCGAATTCGAGCCTGCAGTGTAAATTGTGCCTCAACAAATACGAATTATATGCAAAACCTCCTATACATTTAATGTAAATTTGTTTTGGATCCTTGACGCTGACTGAGCTCATCAACGAAGTCCGTAAATCATCACGTCATTAATGGCTTTTGACCTCAAGTCTCCGACGATGACCGAAATTGATTAAAAATAGGACAGAATTGAACCTACGAAAATTTTAGACTGGTGCATACAGAAACTAATGGCGATCAGTCGGTATCGCAATGGGTTTAAATTATTCGAAGGTTCTAAAAGCGTTAAATTATCTTCAAGAGTAAAAAAACTTGTCGGTCAAGTTTACCTACGACTACTGGTTATGAATATTTGTCAGTGGTGATTATGGCTAGGTATAGTTTTTATACAGAGGAAAGAATTGATCATTCCTTGTTGTTCAACCAAGTTCTCAGAGCTTCATTCACAATTATGCCGAAGTGTGCAGACACCATTAATTAGATAATCATTTTCGCTCCCCACCAATAAACAAAACCTCCCCAACATGAAATTTCAAATTTCCTCTAATTTTGACTTCAGTAGAGAAGAGAGTATTGACCAATTCTTATTGAGGCAGCAGGTGATTACGATCTCGGGGAGCATCGGGACGTCACAGCCACTGCGAAACCAGCAATTTTCGCAGCCAGTGACCAGTCATTCAGGAACTAATCACAAAGCCTAATTATCAAAACAAATGTATTAAGTGCTTTTGTTCATTGAATTCCATTATTCTTTAAAATATCTGTTTTCTTAGAAAATCAGAAGTGAATTTCCAGCAATTTGGCTAAGAAGTGCTTTTTCGGATCTGTTGGCGAAAAATCTGTACTCTTCTTTAAGGAGTCACGCGAATTAGGGCTGTCATCTTTGTGAACTATATTAGTTGCCCAAGTGTTAGTAATTCCTCATTTTTCAAAAGGCCAATCAGGACAATGAGGGTTCCTGGAGGTAACAATAGTCACATATATCCCGCTTTAATCAACTCTTAGTCTTAATTCTTTAATGCAATTGAACTGGTTGCCTAGTTCATGTATCTCTTAAGATTTTTCGCATTTACTTTTTCCGTTCATATGACCATGAAATCTTCGGATCTACTCAAATTCGCAGAAATTGTTATCAATTTGTTTAATTTTTACTCCAAGATCTTATTTAATGATCACATAACCATTATAAGCTCTATGAGACGATCGCTGTAGTGCTTGCTAATGAATTCAAATGGGATGTTGAATACCATAATGCACCACTTCTTATGGTTAGTAAGTCCTACTAATCATGAGATCAATGAAATACAATGTGTCTGACAAACCTAGTTAGCCGGTTTTATTGTAACAAATAAATAGTAAAGACCATTAAATACCGCATATCAGTCTGCTTGCTGATTATGCACCGTATTTCAAAATAATGGCTGTCATCTGCTTAATGAGAGGAGAAATGGGTGCATAAAATGTCTAAACAGACAAGTCATCCGTGCTCAAATGGGAAATTTAGCTGTTGATTGAACCGAATATTGTTTATACAAGTGGATGGGATCTCTTTATTGCAAACGTAATCAGTAAAGAACAATGTTTTGTAACTATATGGTCATCTGTTCTCTGAAGATGTTCCTCTTCGTAGACAGCCAATGACTAGCAGATAAACTAGATATCCAGGAGTGTCTAGAGCCACAATGCATCGAAAAATCACAGTACTAATATTATGATAGATTATGAAGTCTACTTAGGTTCCATAGTTGGAGATATTTTATCTCAATTCATTTGTATATTCCGAGAAGTTGTGTACATGATCTCAATGGAGGCTTAACAGCTCACTCTCACCAAATGATAGATCATTCCATATGTTCTGTCAAATAAATTTGACCAGTGAAGAAAATTCTAAAGTTGAGGTATTAATTAGTGCTTTGATAAGTGCAAACGTGCATTTGAACTTTATTTTCGACTGTTCTTTTATTGAACTTTTAAAACCAACTTGTTATTGATCGAAAGCTGAACACATTGACTGGCTTGGTAGCGTTCAGTTCACAAGATAATTTTACTGCATTCACGACTTTAGCCAAACGAGGCCAAATGGAGAAGAGTCAGTGCCTTATTTTCTCACATTTTTTTAAAAATACAATAGCAACCTCATCAAAACTCTGGACTTTATTCATACGGCTCTCTGGCCAAAAGTCATGCTCTAACATGTCACTATACCCAACTTTGATGATTCCATAGCTTGGGGTAACCCTCAGTTGCAAGCTGGAATGTACCTCGTTCTTAAAAATCCTCCAAGTGAATAATAGTTTTCTTGATATGAATTATAAAAACTGAAAGCACAGAACTAATATTAAAGTTTAATCATCATCATATCAATAGTCCTTTAATTTGTACGATACTTCATGAGAAAGCAGAGATTCGCATAGTATTTCATGAACGCATCGATTTAATGAGTAAGTTAATTTAACTGAATTTCCATTAATTTATGAGCTAAACACTAACAATTACCATTTCGATAAGATAGACATCTTAGGCATGCTTAGGTTAAGAGCTTCCTATTGTTATTTTGTCTATGGAGTAGACATTCCAGCTACCCTGAACCAATGAGCCAGAAATCGCTAACATACGTCAGGCGCACCACATGTATATTTCTATCTTTTGAGCTTGTATATTTGCACTTTTAAGCACTGGTGGCTATTGGCGTATTCACAAAAGACTTTTCAAAGTGAGCAGCGGGTTAATACTTTTGGTGCAATTCAATCAAAGATACACATACCTATTAAATTTATTTTCATTTAACTCCTTCTCATTTGCTAGTCCATTTTTTAGGCTTTGACTGAATCTAACAAAAGAATGCTAATAGCAATTTGATAACTTATTTGTCTGCATCTCAGAAATTGCAGATCAACATGATTGTTGCCTGCCACATATTCTGGTATTATCCAATTCGATCTCCCAATATACTATTTCTAAGCTCTGCTTGGTTTTGTAAGCATTAAAAATAGTTTTTTACAAACTTGACTGTTTGTTTCCAGCTTTGGCTACTCACAGCTGGCAGTTTTTACATCTAGCTTTCCGTGTGATGATACACGAACTAAAATTGTATGGCCGTTTCAGGTTAAGTTAGAGGCTACCTTTGGCCTAACTGGTCAAGTCATCATAACTTGACGCTTTCAGAATTCGTCAACATAGTACTTGGCTAAAGAAGTCTAAGTTTACCGCTTAAAGCAATTATAAGAGAGCAGACAACTTTAATTTAAACGTGGAATATATTTAGTTAACCAATTTTTCTCCTTTCCAGAAATAAAAAAATCAAGGTCTGCGGAGGGTATGACTGTTTCGCATTAAGGAGAGTTTACTTATAGTCCAACTGGTCAAGTCATCATTATTTACAATTTCAGATTTTGATGATATAGCCATTAAGTAAATAAACTCAAGTTTACTAGTTAGAGCAGACATAAGAGAGTAGAGGGTATTAATGCAAAAGGGGAATATGTCTAACTTATCGCTTTTCTTCTTTCATAGAAACCAAAAAACCGAGATCTGCAGAGGGTTTTGTAGGTTCGCTACAGGAAATAAAAACGGAAATGCTCTACGCCACCACGCTCGGTGGTCTTGAACCCTGGGAGCAGAAGCTAGTACGTATCCTTTTGGGGGTCCAAAATCATGAGTAAATTTAAATTAAGGATAAAGTCACTGAACCTCTTTACATAAAGCACATTTGTATTAATTGTGCTGAAAATAGGGAAAACAGAATATTTTTAATGCACTATCAAATTAATGATGCAGTTCAAAACCCTACAACTTACTCTAACGAATGTTCAATTTAACCGGCAATGGATATGCTGAATGATAATGTATTATCTTAACATAAATATACGCAGTCGGAGTTATTCTGGTCTTCCTCCTCGCTTTCTTTGTGTCAATCTTCATACTCCTCCCTTCGGAGATGATGGCTTTCGTCAATTTCTTCATGAACAAGACTGGCTCTCACATGGATATGCCTGCAAAATAAACTTCGTCTGCAAAATCCACCATTTCGATGCAAAATAAACACCAACTCTTTTCCTCCATATATGGGTGGAAGACCTGTTTATTTGTTTTGAAGAAAGTTTGCATTATTAGATTACCTTTTACCATTCCAGACGTCAGGTACCAGTATCAAAAAGCAATATTTTCGGTCGCTTATCACAAATACGGTCATGTAAAATCTTTAGAAAAAGATCCACTCATATTAGAAAGGACAATTATTGCAATTTACGGTCGCTGCTTATAGTCCGTCGAAGCCACAAATCAATGAAGTGTACTCGGATATTGTGATTGAGATGATCGGTCCCTCGCTAAGTAAGTCGCTGGGCCAGTATCCCATCCATTTGTTAATTTCGTCTACGTAAGTTTCCTTTTTTGACTTTCATTAATAAGATTCCAGTGTCTGATGATAGTAACTAAAGGACCATTAATAAAACCACGGAGGGCGGTAGCCATTTTGGTGCACGTAAAAAAGTACATGACAGCAAGGCTCAATAGCACCCACCAGCAAATCAAATTATATACTTATAAGGGTTCTATAGCACTAAAACTTTACATCTCTCGAAGCTTATCCTTTTCGCCCGAAAAATTTAGCCAAGCTCTGGCCAATACTGTATTTCATCTAGCTCTAAAGATAAGCGAATTATCTTAAAATGGGATCTTTGAAGAGTGGGATAGAAAGTATGGTTTACTATGTTGGGTGCTCTCTAATTGTTTCAGTTGAAGTTGAGTTCATCTGTGACACTCAATTCTGATATAATTCTAAATAAGCCCATGTGACGAAGTTGTAAATGTTCTTTCATTAAGTGGGATGATTAGCTTCGTCTCTGTCAGTGTTTGGTGTCAAGTGGACTAGAATGAAGGGGAGAAAAGGCAAGATGCTCAGTGACTATCTAAGCAGAAAAATATTTATGCCAAAATTTTTTTAACCAAAAGGCTGCCGCTGCGGCTCAGTCAGCGATTGTGTATGCTAGTCGTTACCACATTTTCAGGGCCTAGGAGCAATATCGAACCGATCCCCACCACTTCCAATTGACGATTTTTGATTTGGGCATGTGGTTCTTGAACTTACAATTTCGAAAAATTTTCATAGTCCTTTCATATTCCATCACAAATGCACACATTATCAGTGGTTCAAATTTAATCTGCGGTGCAAATGTGAGAGAGATGGAGCCTAACATTATCAAATATTGGCACTTAAGATTAAAAACTTCTTCATCTTCATCTTCATCTTCATCTTTCGCTTCAGAATCAATTTGTTAAGCGGGCAGAAATTGATTACGTGGATGCTTTCTGAATATGATATTCAGATGTCTTCCATATGAGATCCATTGTCATCGAGTTATTATTTATTAGTGCCTAATGACACCAAATAAGGTCAGAAGGCGCAGCTTTGATAAATAGTTCACATATTATTAATGTGTTAATGTTAAATGTCATTTGTATTACCGACAGATATTGAGCTTATAAAAACTCTGCAGATTTTCCCATACTTGATGTATTAAATAAGGGAACATGGAATTAAGTCAAGTTTTGAAACTATTGAAGTTAACGAAATTCGAAAGAAACTTCAAAGTTAAGAATAAGCAAGGGGAAATGCTACACCAGGGAGTCCTTTGGCTCTCTTGGGAGATCTCTTCTCGATAAACAGTATTTTAAAATTATTTCCCTTTATTATTTCGAATCACTGAAAACAACAAAATTACATAGAAGAATCTTAAAAAAAAATTCAAATTCCCTATGACGTATGAATTTCCAACTCAGCGTTGTTTTCGATAAATAAAAGTATATTTTAGGTGGACTAATTGTTTAAACTCGCATCCGACTTTGCTTTTGTCCGTGTTCGGCGTGATGACGTGAGTCTCGCGTGATGAAACCTCTCACTCTTGATATATGAAAGCAGTCCTCTAAGAAGTTCTTTCTTATTTCTTTACAAAAATAAGCCGTTTTCTTTACCAGGAGCAAGATCTCCAAGGACGTTCTATCGAAGGAGATTGAAGATCTCTTGAACTACAGTCTGAAAGAGAAAGAAGTTCGTGGAGACTGTCGAACTGCAGGTGGCTTTAAAAAATCTCGATCCCACCAGGGACCGTCGTTTTGCAGGCACCATCAGGTAGGCACCACCTAATGGTGGTAGTCAGCGTTCCGCTGACGGACCTCCACCCAGGGTCTTAAAGTACTGGGAAGGCTAAATGCCGATAATTATTCTTAATGTAGATTGAAGCATATTCCTCGTCCCAAGTTTTCGGTTTGTGTTTTGGGAGACCAACAACATTGTGATGAAGCTAAGGCTAATAACATCCCATGCATGGATGTTGACGAACTGAAGAAGTTGAACAAAGACAAGAAACTTGTCAAGAATCTTAGTGAGTTTGTTTTGCTCATTGATGTCCCTTTAGGCAAAAAATATGGTGCTTTTCTTGCGAGCGAGAGTGTTATTCGGCAGATCCCAAGGATTCTGGGCCCAGGTCTAAACAAGGCTGGCAAGTTTCCAACTGCAGTTTCACACCAGGAACCTTTGTTGCAGAAAGTTGAGGACCTTCGTGCGACTATCAAGTTCCAAATGAAGAAAGTGTTGTGCCTCGGTGTAGCTGTGGGCAACGTCGAAATGTCTAAAGAACAGCTGCAGCAAAACATAACACTTTCAATCAACTTTTTGGTGTCCCTCTTGAAAAAAAATTGGCAAAATGTTCGAGCAGTATACATTAAATCGACCATGGGTCCATCTCATCGTCTGTACTAGTTCCCTGATAAAAGCTGGTTTTTTTTAAAGCTTTTGCTTTTTTAACCAGTCATGATTGATAGATGGATTTTAGTTCACTAGCTCGCGATCGATCTGGTCATTGGGTCGCTAACTCCGGTGGGATTATCAGAAGCAACGCGAATCTTCCGGTTTCTTATTCTGTGCATGTTAACTTCAATCGCGTTGTTGTGCCGCACAACTCGGACTGCAGTAATGTATTAGGACCTCCTATCTTCAAAAATTGTTCTGGTGTCTGACAGTCCCGTTGATATCGGTTCCTTCCGCTCCGCTACGTCAGATTAGGTAGGCAGTTGATAGGGCTTGTTTCCATTTCCTCGATCAGCCTCAGTGGCTAACACGCTCTGACCGCATGTACCTGCTAATTGACTGCGCTTTCCAGATCCCAACACGGTCCATATAGTTCTTCAGTGTAAACTTCTAGTAAGATGGTTAGGGCCACTAGCAATAGCTCACGTCATATGATTGTTGCTATGGAGAAGGGCGTAACGAATATTCACTATTATTGATGCGTGGTACTTTATAAATATTTTTAGGGCAATTTGTAGGCTGTCAGCGAAAAAATGTACAGAAACATTGCATAAGAGGAAGAGGAGATTTTAAACAAAGCGAGGCGTTTTCAGCTTCAAATAGTCCAAAACCCCATACCTTTCTATGCGTATTGGTTTAATGAAACTTCTTTTAATGAGTCACATTCAACATCAAATTGAATCACCATTAACCATAAGGTGCTTGAATATCAATGCGACAGTTACAGGGAACAGAAACGATGCATTCGAGTATCACTTTTAAAACAAGTACATACAAACTTCAGTGAATTTTTCAAATTATGGGAGCTCGTATGACAAGATGATGATAAGGTGGCTTTTTTCTCCAGGACTAAAATGTCGCCTAATGTTTGCGATCGAGATGGTATTAATTATTGCTGTTCTATCGGTAAATTTGTTCTTTAGTAACTACTTAGTTTAGGGTCTCCCCATCTGGCAGTTGCTGCGAAATCTGAACTAAGCATTTTGCTTCATATGCAACTAATGGTTTAAAACAGGGTTTTGTTTAATATAAAACAACGGACCTTCATCTGAAAATGCGCGATTTCGTAGACCCGTAAGCTCTACAATGTAGCGATTCTTGACAATGGAAAACTAGGTTCTAATAGTCACGGCCAGGCTCACGAAAAGAACCAAATGGAATCTAAGTCTAAGCTCTGTTTGGTTTTTTAAGCATTAAAAATAGTTTTTTACAAACTTGACTGTTTGTTTCCAGCTTTGGCTACTCACAGCTGGCAGTTTTTACATCTAGCTTTCCGTGTGATGATACACGAACTAAAATTGTATGGCCGTTTCAGGTTAAGTTAGAGGCTACCTTTGGCCTAACTGGTCAAGTCATCATAACTTGACGCTTTCAGAATTCGTCAACATAGTACTTGGCTAAAGAAGTCTAAGTTTACCGCTTAAAGCAATTATAAGAGAGCAGACAACTTTAATTTAAACGTGGAATATATTTAGTTAACCAATTTTTCTCCTTTCCAGAAATAAAAAAATCAAGGTCTGCGGAGGTATGACTGTTTCGCATTAAGGAGAGTTTACTTATAGTCCAACTGGTCAAGTCATCATTATTTACAATTTCAGATTTTGATGATATAGCCATTAAGTAAATAAACTCAAGTTTACTAGTTAGAGCAGACATAAGAGAGTAGAGGGTATTAATGCAAAAGGGGAATATGTCTAACTTATCGCTTTTCTTCTTTCATAGAAACCAAAAAACCGAGATCTGCAGAGGGTTTTGTAGGTTCGCTACAGGAAATAAAGACGGAAATGCTCTACGCCACCACGCTCGGTGGTCTTGAACCCTGGGAGCAGAAGCTAGTACGTATCCTTTTGGGGGTCCAAAATCATGAGTAAATTTAAATTAAGGATAAAGTCACTGAACCTCTTTACATAAAGCACATTTGTATTAATTGTGCTGAAAATAGGGAAAACAGAATATTTTTAATGCACTATCAAATTAATGATGCAGTTCAAAACCCTACAACTTACTCTAACGAATGTTCAATTTAACCGGCAATGGATATGCTGAATGATAATGTATTATCTTAACATAAATATACGCAGTCGGAGTTATTCTGGTCTTCCTCCTCGCTTTCTTTGTGTCAATCTTCATACTCCTCCCTTCGGAGATGATGGCTTTCGTCAATTTCTTCATGAACAAGACTGGCTCTCACATGGATATGCCTGCAAAATAAACTTCGTCTGCAAAATCCACCATTTCGATGCAAAATAAACACCAACTCTTTTCCTCCATATATGGGTGGAAGACCTGTTTATTTGTTTTGAAGAAAGTTTGCATTATTAGATTACCTTTTACCATTCCAGACGTCAGGTACCAGTATCAAAAAGCAATATTTTCGGTCGCTTATCACAAATACGGTCATGTAAAATCTTTAGAAAAAGATCCACTCATATTAGAAAGGACAATTATTGCAATTTACGGTCGCTGCTTATAGTCCGTCGAAGCCACAAATCAATGAAGTGTACTCGGATATTGTGATTGAGATGATCGGTCCCTCGCTAAGTAAGTCGCTGGGCCAGTATCCCATCCATTTGTTAATTTCGTCTACGTAAGTTTCCTTTTTTGACTTTCATTAATAAGATTCCAGTGTCTGATGATAGTAACTAAAGGACCATTAATAAAACCACGGAGGGCGGTAGCCATTTTGGTGCACGTAAAAAAGTACATGACAGCAAGGCTCAATAGCACCCACCAGCAAATCAAATTATATACTTATAAGGGTTCTATAGCACTAAAACTTTACATCTCTCGAAGCTTATCCTTTTCGCCCGAAAAATTTAGCCAAGCTCTGGCCAATACTGTATTTCATCTAGCTCTAAAGATAAGCGAATTATCTTAAAATGGGATCTTTGAAGAGTGGGATAGAAAGTATGGTTTACTATGTTGGGTGCTCTCTAATTGTTTCAGTTGAAGTTGAGTTCATCTGTGACACTCAATTCTGATATAATTCTAAATAAGCCCATGTGACGAAGTTGTAAATGTTCTTTCATTAAGTGGGATGATTAGCTTCGTCTCTGTCAGTGTTTGGTGTCAAGTGGACTAGAATGAAGGGGAGAAAAGGCAAGATGCTCAGTGACTATCTAAGCAGAAAAATATTTATGCCAAAATTTTTTTAACCAAAAGGCTGCCGCTGCGGCTCAGTCAGCGATTGTGTATGCTAGTCGTTACCACATTTTCAGGGCCTAGGAGCAATATCGAACCGATCCCCACCACTTCCAATTGACGATTTTTGATTTGGGCATGTGGTTCTTGAACTTACAATTTCGAAAAATTTTCATAGTCCTTTCATATTCCATCACAAATGCACACATTATCAGTGGTTCAAATTTAATCTGCGGTGCAAATGTGAGAGAGATGGAGCCTAACATTATCAAATATTGGCACTTAAGATTAAAAACTTCTTCATCTTCATCTTCATCTTCATCTTTCGCTTCAGAATCAATTTGTTAAGCGGGCAGAAATTGATTACGTGGATGCTTTCTGAATATGATATTCAGATGTCTTCCATATGAGATCCATTGTCATCGAGTTATTATTTATTAGTGCCTAATGACACCAAATAAGGTCAGAAGGCGCAGCTTTGATAAATAGTTCACATATTATTAATGTGTTAATGTTAAATGTCATTTGTATTACCGACAGATATTGAGCTTATAAAAACTCTGCAGATTTTCCCATACTTGATGTATTAAATAAGGGAACATGGAATTAAGTCAAGTTTTGAAACTATTGAAGTTAACGAAATTCGAAAGAAACTTCAAAGTTAAGAATAAGCAAGGGGAAATGCTACACCAGGGAGTCCTTTGGCTCTCTTGGGAGATCTCTTCTCGATAAACAGTATTTTAAAATTATTTCCCTTTATTATTTCGAATCACTGAAAACAACAAAATTACATAGAAGAATCTTAAAAAAAATTCAAATTCCCTATGACGTATGAATTTCCAACTCAGCGTTGTTTTCGATAAATAAAAGTATATTTTAGGTGGACTAATTGTTTAAACTCGCATCCGACTTTGCTTTTGTCCGTGTTCGGCGTGATGACGTGAGTCTCGCGTGATGAAACCTCTCACTCTTGATATATGAAAGCAGTCCTCTAAGAAGTTCTTTCTTATTTCTTTACAAAAATAAGCCGTTTTCTTTACCAGGAGCAAGATCTCCAAGGACGTTCTATCGAAGGAGATTGAAGATCTCTTGAACTACAGTCTGAAAGAGAAAAAACGGAAGTTCGTGGAGACTGTCGAACTGCAGGTGGCTTTAAAAAATCTCGATCCCACCAGGGACCGTCGTTTTGCAGGCACCATCAGGTAGGCACCACCTAATGGTGGTAGTCAGGGTTCCGCTGACGGACCTTCACCCAGGGTCTTAAAGTACTGGGAAGGCTAAATGCCGATAATTATTCTTAATGTAGATTGAAGCATATTCCTCGTCCCAAGTTTTCGGTTTGTGTTTTGGGAGACCAACAACATTGTGATGAAGCTAAGGCTAATAACATCCCATGCATGGATGTTGACGAACTGAAGAAGTTGAACAAAGACAAGAAACTTGTCAAGAATCTTAGTGAGTTTGTTTTGCTCATTGATGTCCCTTTAGGCAAAAAATATGGTGCTTTTCTTGCGAGCGAGAGTGTTATTCGGCAGATCCCAAGGATTCTGGGCCCAGGTCTAAACAAGGCTGGCAAGTTTCCAACTGCAGTTTCACACCAGGAACCTTTGTTGCAGAAAGTTGAGGACCTTCGTGCGACTATCAAGTTCCAAATGAAGAAAGTGTTGTGCCTCGGTGTAGCTGTGGGCAACGTCGAAATGTCTAAAGAACAGCTGCAGCAAAACATAACACTTTCAGTCAACTTTTTGGTGTCCCTCTTGAAAAAAAATTGGCAAAATGTTCGAGCAGTATACATTAAATCGACCATGGGTCCATCTCATCGTCTGTACTAGTTCCCTGATAAAAGCTGGTTTTTTTAAAGCTTTTGCTTTTTCAACCAGTCATGATTGATAGATGGATTTTAGTTCACTAGCTCGCGATCGATCTGGTCATTGGGTCGCTAACTCCGGTGGGATTATCAGAAGCAACGCGAATCTTCCGGTTTCTTATTCTGTGCATGTTAACTTCAATCGCGTTGTTGTGCCGCACAACTCGGACTGCAGTAATGTATTAGGACCTCCTATCTTCAAAAATTGTTCTGGTGTCTGACAGTCCCGTTGATATCGGTTCCTTCCGCTCCGCTACGTCAGATTAGGTAGGCAGTTGATAGGGCTTGTTTCCATTTCCTCGATCAGCCTCAGTGGCTAACACGCTCTGACCGCATGTACCTGCTAATTGACTGCGCTTTCCAGATCCCAACACGGTCCATATAGTTCTTCAGTGTAAACTTCTAGTAAGATGGTTAGGGCCACTAGCAATAGCTCACGTCATATGATTGTTGCTATGGAGAAGGTCGTAACGAATATTCACTATTATTGATGCGTGGTACTTTATAAATATTTTTAGGGCAATTTGTAGGCTGTCAGCGAAAAAATGTACAGAAACGTTGCATAAGAGGAAAAGGAGATTTCAAACAAAGCGAGGCGTTTAACTGATTTGAGTCAACAAAGTAAATTGTGCTTGTATCACAAGGTTTTCAGCTTCAAGTAGTCCAAAACCCCATACCTTTCTATGCGTATTGGTTTAATGAAACTTCTTTTAATGAGTCACATTCAACATCAAATTGAATCACCATTAACCATAAGGTGCTTGAATATCAATGCGGCAGTTACAGGGAACAGAAACGATGCATTCAAGTATCACTTTTAAAACAAGTACATACAAACTTCAGTGAATTTTTAAAATTATGGGAGCTCGTATGACAAGATGATGTAGAAAGCTGGTGTCAACATCTGGATTCTTGCCCAACCTCCTTCTTTTCCTGCCGAAGCTTTCAACGCCAGTTTCGAGTGGGCTTCCGCAACTGGAATCCAAGACTTTTGGTGCAGTGTTATCACCCTCCTCAATTCCAGTATCCTCTTCTGCAAGTGATGGATTAGGTCGATTTTTTTCAATGGAATGTCTAGGAGCTAAATGGGGTTTGCCATCATCATCATCATCATCATCATCATCATCATCATCATCATCATCATCATCATCATCATCATCATCATCATCATCATCATCATCATCATCATCATCATCATTTTCTCCTTCTTCCTCTTCGTTGAACGATATTGGAGCCAAAAGGAAGGCTGCTCATAGATAAGCACGATTCACAGCTTCCCCTACGGACCGCGCCATGTTTGCCATGTCGACCCTCACCAAACTTAGCCTTATTTGCTTTACCTAGAGCGAGTTCCTTTTCACGTTGTGTTATAACGGCTTGCTGACGAGCTTTCATTTCATCCAGAGTAACCAAACCGATGGTATCTGTTTTCAGTTGATTATCGATGCTGTCGTGGTGGACGGTAAACTTATTTGAAAATTCGCCAACGCGCAATTCTGCCTCAAGTTTCTTCTTCTGAAATTCGATCTCTTGGCGTTCCTTGGCACGCTGCTTGAGCAACTGCATTGCTCTTTGGGACTCTTTCATGTTTCCTTCGAAGGAACTCATCTGATAGAAAAGCAAAAGAGGTTACTAACTTGTTACCAAAGTACATGGTATTTCACCAAAAGCTACGCATAAAGTTGCCGGAGAAACGATTTTACAGTCCATGCATACACGACATTGCAGGTACTGGTTTACATATTACATTTACGGACCGTATCAACTTAAAAATTACCACGGGGTCGAGGGGACAACCCAATCCACCACTACGCCATGGATGGAATAGATAAATGGCGCACATGTTGAAGTTTACTGAAACAGAAATTCATAATACGATGATTTGTCATGATTAAATGATTTTCGCTACGAATTGAACAATTTGACCCTAAATATAAATTTTTATAAAATACATGCAAACGGCTTGATGGGCAGATACTACTATCTTACTCACTTCTCGCCACATATCAATCCATTTCTATAATCAAGAAATCACTTTTTTTAAATAAGTTTATTTATAGCGTGAAAAGTCACAACCGTTTAATTCTCCATGAACTCGTGCTCTCTTAGAAACTACGCACGTGTAAATAATTAAGGATAAATATTTAAAAAGTAAGCAAGCATTTGGGATTCAATTTAATCATTAGCAGACACAAAAGTTAACTGTAAATTTGCTAAAGCTAAAACAATCTAGATAATCGAAGAGAAACATTGAGAAAAGGAACTGATATTTGGCTCTTGAAAGAGCTAGCATCTGGCGGGGTCGTCCTGATATTGGTCTATAAAATGAGAAGATTAAAAACCAAATAAACGCAATATTCTTGGATTGATGACTTTCCACCGCTTTAGAGTTGCTTAAATTAAAGTTTCCCAGAGACGTTATTGAAATACTCGGATGGAAAAAGCGAACAATATATGCTTGTATAATAGATCACATATATATTTTTCAGAGACTAAGATTAGGAAGAATCTCGTATTAAGTTACAGTTTAAAAATTTTATGGGTGATTGCATGTTTATCTACTTTAAATAAATAGGATAATGAAACTGCAAACGACATTCACGTTCTAAATAAAGGTTGCAATGGAGAAATTTTGAAATATTGTGTTTTAATTTTTGACTTGATTTAGTCACTATGACAACTAATTGGTATATAAAATTGAAATCCACAATGTTACCTCATCGTCATCCCCAATGCGAGAAGGAACAGGAACAAATAATGAATTGCCTGGAGAAATTGAAATAACTAGCGAGTTTTTTAACGAAATAGATAATGAAATCGTGGGAAGAGATACTTCATTAAGGTTTTATCACCTGGTTAGTTATAAAATATAATTATGATAAACACATTAGTTCCGATATTCAGATGCCTGGGATCGAGTTTTGGTATTCATCGGAACTTTCGGAAGCGTCATAACCGGGGTTGCAAACCCTGCCACA
The DNA here is from genome assembly GCA_019097775.1 of Moniezia expansa. NCBI lineage: Eukaryota > Metazoa > Platyhelminthes > Cestoda > Cyclophyllidea > Anoplocephalidae > Moniezia > Moniezia expansa. The sequence goes on along the minus strand of JADFDV010000076.1, from coordinate 47,164 downwards.
CTGTACCTCTTATCTAGAATTGTGACATCTTTGACCGCTGTATTCCCAGTTCCATTAGTAGACAGATTTGCGGAATTTATACCATACTATCTTGCAGTTGGTGCCGTGACATTTGTTCTGGCTTTCCTGCAAATGTTTGCACTTATTGTTTCGGCACAACGTCAGAGTAGACGTATTCGACTTCCGCTGTTCAGGGTGAGATTATTTCGCATTCTTTTTTGGCATGGAAAATAATGCTTTTTAGTAAATTAGCTTCAATTTCTTAAACAGCTAGCTATATAATGATTTTTAACTGTGTCTGATGGACTTGCTTATTATTTTCAGCAAATTTTACGTCAAGACATAGCCTGGTTTGATAGGCAAACTGCAGGTGGTCTGATAACAAAGCTGAGCTACAATATTGACCAAATCGAGAGTGGTATTGGTGATCGCCTTGGTACTTTTGTTCAAAACGTGTTCACTGATATCGCAGCAGTAGTGGTCGCCTCGTCAATCGGCTGGAAGCTTGCCCTTGTCTCACTGGCAATGGCTCCGATTCTTCTTGGCTCCTTTTTGACGCTAGGATTTGCCCTACGTAAATATGCAGCAAAAGAAGTGGTGGCTTACGAGAAGGCAGGATCAGTTGCATCAGAAATCATCTCCTCCATTCGCACTGTTTTTGCGTTCGGATGCCAAGAAAAGGAGGCACTGAGGTACGAGAAAGAACTCGGTGCTTCTGCTAAAGTCTTTATGGTCAAATGTGTTCTAATGGACATTGGTAGGTTAATTAGAATCTCATAAATGGTAACTTTATTGAATGCAGGTATGGGAATGATTGGCTGTTCAATATTTTGCACCTCTGCACTTCTCGGGTGGTCACTCGGCTTACTTGGTTGAATCTACTAACCAATGTAAACTCTATGTCGTATTTTTAATTTGCCATAATAGCCATCTTTTGAGCCGAAATCTTTTGCCTGTATTCGAAGATAATCTGCTGTTCAATCACAAAGGGTTGAAGTTTACTTATAAAACATTGTTTACTATTTCTGTGTATGGGTGCTCTTAGGGTATGCCGATGGAGTTAGTCCTAATAATAGTCATTAGATTAGATTAGATTAGTAGCATTAACTTTTGTGCACCTGAATAGACTATGACTCCTTGATTTTAGGTTCTCAAACATTTTTCTTTGACGATAAATCCTGGTGAGACTGTAGCCATTGTTGGACCCAGTGGTTCTGGTAAAAGCACAACGATACAAATGCTTCAGCGCTTCTATGATACCGTTCAAGGAAATGTAAGGTTTGCTTTAACTGAAGAGTATTCTTATAGCGCCATTATTGCCTGGTGTCTTCTATCATTCTATATGGATACGCACAGCTTGTTTTGGTATCCAATACACCTAAGTGCTGGAGAAAAGCCTATAATACATGCATTAATTAGATCTAGTTCAATAATTTAAATGCATTATTTTACCGAAGTCTACTGTTTACTTCTGGCAGTAAAGAAATACTCTCATACATACTGATGTTGAAGATCCTCCTGGAGGGAGTTGACATTCGCAGTCTGAAAGTTTCATGGTTGCGTCACCAGCTAGGTGTTGTATCGCAAGAACCTAATCTCTTTGCAGGGACAGTGTCGGAGAACATTCTACTTGGAAAACCAGATGCCGACTTCAAGGAGGTCGAAAAAGCTGCTAAACAAGCGGACGCACGCGATTTCATTCTAGCCCTTCCAGAGGTAGGCAGAATCTGGTCGTTTACTCCATTTCCTCTAAGTAGCATTTAATGTGCTTAACGTGAGTGGTTTTCTTGATAAGCGACTGAGAATATTGTTCTGATGATATTTTATACCAAACGATACTTTTACTGGCATATCTTATTTATCCGACGCAAAGAATTAATCGAAATATACTTGTCGCATTCATATTATGATAATACTTAGCCTAGGCTTAAAACTGCGTAAACCAATTTTCTTCAATTTTTGGAACTTACGCCTTTGGTAGAGAATTTTGGATGAAGTACTGCATCTCTCCGTCTGAATTAGAGAGACCGACACTGATATTGCCGCTTAAGCAAAAATATGGTAAATTATCTCTGCGATTTCGCTGTGCCTCTTTGAGAGGTACCTCTATCACACAGCACTTTAAAATCCTCTCAGAAGCAGAAAGGAATGTGATTCTCATTGATGAACTACTTGACACAGTTACTAGCTCAAATTCATACGATCACTCATCACGTTATTAAGTCGTCAGATAATCTCGGTACTTCAGGCTAATCGAGTGATTGTAGTTGAGAAAAATTTTTTAAGTAGTTTGAAGAAATTCAATATGGAGGATATAATTTGGAGATTAATTACACCAAACAATAGCCTATTTAGAATTAATAACTCTCACTGAACCTTTGCGTTATTGGAGTACAGTTAAATACAGTCTTTCGCCAAGATGAATGTGGTTGATTTGAGGAAGACTATCTCAAAAGTAAAACCTTCCGATCTCAACTGAACTTATGGAACATACAATTAATAAGTTACCTCGTTTTCTCGCCTACAATTTTCTTGTGTGCGCGTGTGTTTAGGGCTACGAAACTTTCCTGACAGAAGGTGAGGGCAAACTGTCAGGTGGTCAGAAACAGCGTCTCGCCATCGCACGCGCCCTCATACGACAGCCCAAGATCCTTCTGCTTGATGAAGCAACTTCAGCATTGGACAACAAGTCGGAGAAGATCGTGCAAGCTGCCTTCGACAGAGCTTGTCGTGGCCGAACTGCCATCATGATCGCACATCGTCTCACCACCGTTCGCAATGCAGACCGCATCGTAGAGATCGATCGAGGAGTTGTCCAAGAAATGGGCACCCATGATGAACTGATTGCTAGAGGTGGGATCTACGCGCGAATGCTTGCCAAGCAGGTAATATTATGATACCAGATAGATGGATATGATCTTGGGATTTTCCATTACTGATTGACGTCACTGGTGAAGTGCTGTAATACGTGAGCACGACTTTGTTCTCATTCTAAGTGCCTGGCATCGTCATAACATTTCTGTGGTCACATGTGTGGTGTCTCTATGCAAAATAGACTATGGTGTACTCTTAAAAAGCAGGTTAAATGACGATGATTTGACTACCATTTTCATACATTTTGATGAAATATCGACAGATAACACTTTGATATTTGTTATTCCGTTTCCTTTCTAAGCCAACACATCACGAATTCGAAGAGTCTGATTCCAGCAGTGAGAGCGAATCTGAGGCAGAACGATCGGAAGGTACACAATTCCTGCGTCGTGGAACACCTTTCAGTGCATCAAAAATTTCTGGAGACGACGTAACGGAGTCTGTGGCGTCGGAATCGTCTATCACAGTAAAAGCGAAGTTTAAACACGTAATGGCTTATTTTATTTCCACCTATTTGTTTTTGCTTTTATTGAGCAATTACGATTTAAAAGCTAGTTAACTACTAGTGGAAGAAAATCATTGACACTACTGCTTTCCTTCAAACAGAAACCGGCCCTCCTTGAAGCCATTCAAATGAATAAACCGGAATATCCCTTCTTATTTTATGGTCTTGCGGCAATTGGCCTAGCTGGAGTATGTCTTCCCAGCTTTTCTCTAGTCTATGCAGAGGTGTACAACGTGAGTTGATGAAATGCAGCAGAGTCTTTCGACTGAAAGTGGTATAGGTGATTGACACTGTTTAACCAATTACGTCTGCAGCTCTTTGCAATGACAGATCCACAAGAAAAGAGAGATCGGGCCTCATTTCTGGCCGTCATGTTTGCTCTATTAGGCTTTATCCGGCTATTTTTCGCGGCTTCTGGTGTAAGTTCTTCTTATTCATCCAGAAAATTAACCTAAATGCATTAGTAATATTATTTGCCATACCTACATGTTTTCGTCATTTTTTGGTTTGTATGCACAATGGATGTTGTAGAGTTGCCGGTGCACGACTTACTATGCGAGCACGAAAACTGTTTTTCCAGACCAAGATGAAACAGGTAAGTAGCAAGTAGTGAATGAGAACGAAACTCCCGTTGGTTTTTCAAAATATGCGAAATTCCTTTTTTTTTCTCAACGTATACTTAAATCCAAGCGCATTTCGAATTGACAGTTTGTTTCGTGTCACTGGTTTTGCTTGTGGTGAAATAATAGAAGTTGTTCTGAAATTGAAGGGTTTTTCATTCCACTCTGTTAAAATTTTTGAATCAAATTATCATATTCTAGGAGATTGCATGGTTCGATCGACCAGAAAATCAACCTGGCATTTTGACAGCTAGGCTAGCCACGGAGGTACAGAGTCTTCATCGGGTTACAGGGACGCAATTGGGCATCTTTTTGGAGGGAATGGCACTGGTTATATCCGCGCTGGTGATTATGTTCACTTATAATTGGAAGTTGACTCTCATTGGTCTTGCCTTCGTACCAGCCCTCTTCCTTGCAGGAGTGCTTCAGGTAAAATAACTCATCCAGATACCTTTGGTTACAGCTCCCGAATATAACTCAAAACATTTTGTTAAGCAGAACTAGACTGCATTTTAATCATTCTTAACTCGTAATGCAAGGCGGTTTTGGGATTCACCTACAATTATTAATTAATTTACTTGACTTCTAGCAACTAAGCCATTGTTCATTTTATCATTCTGAAAGGAGAGATTGGATCCGTATTTTTGTCTGGCTCAATAATAAGTGTCAAAATTCGGATACTACTACCTGCCAATAGGACAGAATATTAGTGAGTATTTTCTACACCGAGCATTAGTTAATTCGATATTTCCATTGGTCAACTTTGAAAAAATTCGAATTAGCACAGAAATATAATCGGGCATCACGGAGAGTGCAATCAAGCCACAAAACCTAATGAAAGCTTACCTTAGCTCGCCCACCGAATTCTCCTTCAATGCAGCTTTATTGACACTAGGATAATAAATATTTTTACAATGCGGATTGAGTCGAACATAAAATGAAGATAAAAGCAGCTACATCAATCCATAAAAGACTTTAAGAGGTTAATTTTAACAAAGTTACCACTGGATGAATTTGATCTTGCTTGCTCAGTTAAAACCAAAGATAATAAATCAGGTTTATTTTACCAGGAATCCTAAATTTTTCAGACCTTTAGCTGGGATACATGAACTTTGTAGGTAGAGTTTATTTGAAGGCAACGAGTGTTGGTGAAAAAATATGTGCAAGAAAAGGAGTATATCCCTCACTTAGGTAGTATAAACACTGATCGATTAAAGAAACTGACCCACTTTAAATTCTAGCATGATTAATGAGATGTACATTGCTACACCTATAAAGAATATCATGGATATGAACTAAACATCGACATTTCAAATTAGAGGGGTCGGTCAAAATCGAGTTGGGGGTTCTAACGTTGCTCAGGAGGCATTCGCATCTTCATCTTCATCTTTCGCTTCAGAATCAATTTGTTAAGCGGGCAGAAATTTATTACGTGGATGCTTTCTGAATATGATATTCAGATGTCTTCCATATGAGATCCATTGTCATCGAGTTATTATTTATTAGTGCCTAATGACACCAAATAAGGTCAGAAGGCGCAGCTTTGATAAATAGTTCACATATTATTAATTTATTAATGTTAAATGTCATTTGTTTTACCGATAGATACTGTGTCTGATGGACTTGCTTATTATTTTCAGCAAATTATACGTCAAGACATAGCCTGGTTTGATAGGCAAACTGCAGGTGGTCTGATAACAAAGCTGAGCTACAATATTGACCAAATCGAGAGTGGTATTGGTGATCGCCTTGGTACTTTTGTTCAAAACGTGTTCACTGATATCGCAGCAGTAGTGGTCGCCTTGTCAATCGGCTGTAAGCATGCCTGATTCGTACATTGCTCCTTTCAGGTAATGCGTCAGAAGACGTCGGGACAAAGACGCGATCAACGGCGCCCCTAGGCGCTCGTGGCTGGCAAATAACAACTGCCCCCCGCTTCGTCCCGCTTATCTCCATTTTAATAATAAAACTATGAGCAGGGCTTTACGCTGTTATCAACTGTCATTGGGCCGGGGATCAAAGGTATAAACCCTTTCTGTTTATTAGGCAGATCCTAACTATTTGACATTTCTTAGTTCGCGCTCAGGTTAAGCGTTGGGAACCTCAAACAGCGTCGGTTCCGAGGGCAATACCCAAAGAAGCCCCCGAGATGTGTATTTGCGCCGAGCAAGGCCAATTAGCGGTACAAGGGGGGTGATGAATGCCTCAGCGGGGGGCGCAGTTGGTAAAAAAGTATTGGTCGTAAGCGAAAGAACTCTTATTTAATTAGGCATACAGCTAGTCGACCACCAGGTACGGTTGGTCATCCGGGGCTGACGCAACAACTTCTGCCTCCGGTGGTGGCGTTCGTTTCCTCCATTTCCGCGACCCAACGCCGGCTGCCCAATCGGCAATTTCCTAAGTAACAGAGATGATAAGCTCAGATAAAGAAGGATGAGCTAAAAATATGCCGCAAGGCGGTTTACTTGGCTATGAGGTTCGGCTTCAAGAGCCTTGATCCGGCTCCGGTGAGGCTGTAACGAAGGTTCGTCACAAAAGTACTTATCGCAAGGAAGACAAAAGTACTGACCTAAAGCAGGCTTGTCCTCATCTACTTACGCAGCTTCTTTAATCCTCTTGAGGATGTTCTCCGGCTGCTGATCTATATCTCTCCTGCGATACCTAACTTTCAACTTCGAACCACGAGGCATCGCGATTTCAAATTTTCGCAAAAACTTGATGAGTTAAAACAAAAGCTTTTGGCCTATTTTTTCATAGTAATAATATTTTGTCAAATTTCCTTGTCATTCAATGAATTTCGTTGTTTTTTGATATAAGGGTTTCAAATTTCCAGGTACTTTTTGTATGCAACACTTAAATAAGCTGTCCAGATTACGGTCACAGAACTTGTTCGTTGGTTAAACCGTCCTAAAATCGAAAAAGTAGATTGATGAAAGGCGAATTCATCTGTTCAAGTATTATCTAAACTCGGTTAATACCTACAGCCTAGGTATTGGTGATATTCTGAAACAAACTAAGAAAATTGCATTATTCGATACACTGAACGCCAACCATTGATACATGAGCTATTGATGATGCCACGTATGAGCGCATGAATTTGAAAACAAACACCAGTTTTCAAAAAAAAAAGTTTAAAGACAACTAGACAATATGTAAAATTCTGATTGAAATTATCGATTGAGACAATGCTGCACCGGGACACGATTTCGTTGAGAGGTTTTACTCAAAAGCAGGTGCTAGCTAAAAATGTCACTGATCGAATCTTGTACCATGTGTAATCACAATGTGGGGTAACCAAAGTATGGCCGTTTGAAATGCAAAGTAGACAGAATAAGTTAAGTAATTTCAAAAGTGAAACACCAGAGTCCTCGTACAACTAAATCAGATTCTAGTCAAAAGTTCCTGCATTCTGTTTCGCTTTTCTACTATATAAGATTACTTTATCTCTCCAGTTCATAAAATACTTATTCTCTACCATCCCATCACTCGATTTTGCCTACCTGTCCTGTAGGTCCGACAGCTTATTTTATATACTGAGTATCAATCGAAATGATGGATATAGATCGTTAACAAGAGATTCCTCTTAAAAAACCTCCCAAACAGGTTTCAAGGTCTTGCCTGGCTTCCAAGATGTTCGAGAAAATAAGTGTGGACGAAATCAAGGTTTGAAATGTTAAAGAAGTCAGTCAATCACACCCTAAAGGGAGAGTAGCCTGAAGTCGACAGCCAAACATCGGTAGAAAGTAGTTGACGAAGTATGGAGAAGTACAAAATGAAGTTATTTGCAATAAATATGTATGTTTCATAGTAAGCTCCTACATCATTTTGCCACCGCGAATTCTTCCTTACAAATCTAGAGAAAGCCAGAACTGAATCGCTGACAGATGCACAAATTTGTATATCGAACCAAAAGTACTCAAATTTGATTCGTATTAGCGGGTTTAACTTGATTCATTGAACTGAAATAGGTAGAGCATAAGTTAACTTCTTGTAAAACTTAAATGAACGAGGTTCTCTTAAGAGTATTCTGATTGCAAAGACTTGGATAATAAATTTTCCCCGAAAGATATATCGGAGTTTAATTCATGACGCCTTCTGTGAATGAATTTCAACAGATTCTTTACTTGCTATGAGAAAACCGTTAAAGAAAGGCATTGCTGCATCTACAAGCTAGTATGAACTCACAAAAGAGCCTATTATTAAACGGCTCCATCATCCTCATCCGCTTTAAGTTGGTAAATCTGGATACACCGCCTGAACCAGCAGCCAGTAATAGCATGTTTAATAATAAAACTGGAATTCTAGGTTGGCTCTCCTTCCAATTAGGGGCTGTCACACTTTTGCATTTGTCTAGAAAATCATTTTTTTTTAAATTTACTGTCCACAATTGAAAGGTGATTCTGTTATGAGCCTTAGTTTGATGTTGCTTAAGTATAAATTTATATTGGTTGGTGGTCAAACCTATTCTCAAACTCCTCAAGAGGACCACCGGTAACCCCAGGGGCAACTCTGGGGGCTAAAGAGAGGAACGGCCGGATAGGACTAATCACCCACGGAACATATAGAAGTAGATTATGCCAGCGGAATCACAACCCCATTCAGCCTGGTAAACGAGGTATGACGTAAATATCTGGATTCATGGTCTTAAACTGGACTGTAGAAATCGGGTGCATGTGGCAATGAAAAGAATCTTCGCCAGAAAGTTGAAAAGACTTCTGGAAGATGTATGAAGATTATCTGCCCTTAACAACGTCGAGGACGGACGAGGTGCTACTACTATGAAATTGAACTGCTACCTTTACGATTAAACCGTGCCAGAGAATTGACCAGATAACCGAAGACGCCGATAAACTCTTTTACTGTCTTCTATGTCAACTGGTGTGCGCTAATTGATGTAAAAGCTATTTTTACTTCGTAGGGGAGTAAATGAGAAATACGAATTTATGTAGGTGCAATCGCAATACAGAGATTTGCTTATGGTCTTAAATGAATGGGATAAGTCCACACTTTCACTTCTAAGAATCTCGGAGTCCCTTTTGGAAAAAATTCGGGTCAAATGGAAGTCAGATGACTGAATTTCCCTCATCTTTTAACAAACGACCGAAGAATGCAAACTTGCTTGATTTTGAAAATATCCACCACTGTTTCGATCAGATCACTACAACAACCAATGCAAAGGAAAACATCAGTGATTTAGTTCTCAAAGCCCTTCTGCATTCCATAAGCTTAAAACTATAACAAAAGATCCAACGTATATATAAATTATGCTTTATTGTGAATGTACCTAGAACTAATAATTCTTTAAAACCAGAATATCCTCAAGTCGTTGATTTTTATTCAGTGCTATGTACTCAACTCTACGAAATTAGGGTGTTGCACCAGAAAGACTCCTGTGCTGTGCAAATAAACATCATTAATTAGGATAGTTAATTCTACACACTTGGGGAGACTCATGCAAGACTCAAAACTTCGATAGCATTTATTATTAAAAGCTAACGATTTCATACTTGCAATAATTACGGTTCGGGCAGTTTTCTGATATTCTTGAGGCAGTCGTTAAAAAGATTCTTGCACTCAGCATCATGTCGAATATATAGACAATTAACGCTAATTTTAGGGTGGAACATGACTTCAAGATCATACCTAGTAGGCACATAACAATAAGGTTTCTTCTCGTCCAAGCATATGCCTTGCAAATGCGTCACCGAGTCGATTGGACTAACGTCTCCTGGAATTACCAAAATGCCTTTTTCTTCTTTCTTAAGAAGTTGTTTCAAACACGCTTTTGCACCGATATCCAGAGTTTTTTTTATTCCATGCTGCCAACATCGAATCCCGCAGGCAACATAGACTATGTTTTCCAGGGTTGAAGAAGCAGGAACAAAAACAGTGCACTAAAAGATAAACGAGATATAAATAGAAATAATTTTTCGTGGCCAGTGACGTTCGAGGACAGTTTCGACTGGTTCGCTACCCCTCCCTCTGTCTCTCAAACTTTTGCCACAAGAAATGAGCTGGTGAAAATTCGGTTATTTAGATTTGGAAAATTCATTTCAGTAGGGAACCATGGGACTACCTAATATAAATTGAGAAGAATTAAATCGTTACACTTCGCTTCTAAAATAAGATGCCATTGCAGCCACGCTGAACAGTGATATAGTTTGATATGGTCAACAATCTCTTGAAGGGGTGTAAATATTTGATGTTTCAATATTAGACGTAAAGCAAGTCAAATCAGCTGCACTTGGTTTAAGAGAACACAAGTTTTAATTTCTGGATGGACATCGAAGAAGCCGATGCAGCAGAAAAGAAATGGAACAACTCAGAAAATAATGGCAAATGTTATTCATCCAATTCTATACACAAACTCCGTACCCTTTCAAGCCCTACCTCGTGCTAGGCAGGAAATAGGAATAGCAACTATTGATAAAGTTACCACAATTTCGGCCAGTTGGGCCCGTACCGCCCATTCCAAATATCTAATTAACGGCAAACTTCTTGACTAATTTTTCGGTGACCACATTGTATACGTCTATTCGTTTGTGTAATTAAGCTCCAATTCAGTTCTATTACACGCCTACGAAATAACATAGGTGTGTTTTGGTTCTGTTTTCATTTTTCTCGTTCCAAATAATGTAATAAGCTTTTCCACCATTTTTTCGAAAAAAACCTGTCAATATAGTGCCACTGGGACACAAAATGAGGACTTGGCTCTCTCTATAGAAGAAACATGTCAACTCACTTGGATGGACAGGATCTAAAGGCTTGAAAACCGTAAACTGAAGAACAGTTTCGTGAACGAGCTTGTAATAACCTACTGAAACGAGGTTAGTTTTCTGTTTCATCATTATTGATTGCGAAGACAATCAATTTGTGATTTTGTGGTAGCCTAGAAACCTCCTGTAAAAGCTTAATTCGAACGCCCTAATCGGTAGGTTAGCCCAAATCAAGCAAATCTGCAGTAAAGTCAATTGAAGAGTCATTATTTCTTAGGCGAAAATGTTGAATGACAAAACTTTACGAAAATCATGCAGACCAAAGGGCGTAAGTCTCCACCAGAAATTTCGTGCCAGAAATATAGCGGTTTTTGTGGCTTGAAAGTGGAAAAATTTAATACAGGCACCGAGACATTCATCACTAAGACACCGTAAGAAGTAAAGCGAAAATTGTACGTAGTGAGGTATGCGTTTTTTGTGTCTATCCGCGTCACCACTTGTAAATCCAAAATCCACGAATTAAAATGATCGAACTCTAGCAGCACAAATCTGCTTTCAAGTCGAAAAGACGCCAGTCAAACACCAGTGTGATTTGCAACTGTACTAACCAGAACCCGTGCAACCAATGACATCGCCTTTTCGGCTAAGTCGTGTGTACCTAACACCTCCAATAACTAGTTCATGGTCGATTCAAGGCATGTTGGCGCGTTTTTCGGGTGGTTGAGTCATCAGAGGGAAGGGGAAGGAGAGAGGCTCGAATATTTACAGAATCGCCGCCTCTCGTCGCAACGTCTTCGTGTGTGTACACGCATTCCTCCGCTCCACTTACTGATCCTTAGAGTCAATTTTCAGTTCAATATGTACAAAACACATTAGGATGCTGAGAGAATACAGTAAGTCGATGAAGATAACTACCGGGTGGACGCCTAAAAACAAGACGGTATTAGATCAACCATGAGACTTGTCATTGATCTCATTTTACAATATGAATATAAGAAATACCTCTCACAACCTTATTTCACTGCCTCTGATGACAGCATTATTTATCAATGTAAGGTCTCCGTTTACGGGTTTGTTTGATCTTATAAGTCCACGTGGATTAGCATTCTGCTTGACTACCATCACCTTCAGTGACTTCCATGTACGCGTGTTCTGATTCTAATGAGACGAAAGCAAAGGTTTTCTTAAATATTTACGCCATTTTTCACCTGGAATTAAGTTTCGTAAGCACCGAAAGAATAAACTGAAAGACGCAAGAGGTCATGCATACCATCATCTCCAATAATTGATGGATAAGAAGAGCAAAATTCTTGGATAAATCAATCAGTCCTGTCTAAACAGAGAAGTCATCCGTGCTCAAATGGGAAATTTAGCTGTTGACTGAACCGAATATTGTTTATACAAGTGGATGGGATCTCTTTATTGCAAACGTAATCAGTAAAGAACAATGTTTTGTAACTATATGGTCATCTGTTCTCTGAAAATGTTCCTCTTCGTAGACAGCCAATGACTAGCAGATAAACTAGATATCCAGGAGTGTCTAGAGCCACAATGCATCGAAAAATCACAGTACTAATATTATGATAGATTATGAAGTCTACTTAGGTTCCATAGTTGGAGATATTTTATCTCAATTCATTTGCATATTCCGAGAAATTGTGTACATGATCTCAATGAAGGCTTAGCAGTTCACTCTCACCAAATGATAGACCATTCCATATGTTCTGTCAAATAAATTTGACCAGTGAAGGAAATTCTAAAGTTGAGGTATTAATTAGTGCTTTGATAAGTGCAAACGTGCATTTGAACTTTATTTTCGACTGTTCTTTTATTGAACTTTTAAAACCAACTTGTTATTGATCGAAAGCTGAAAACATTGACTGGCTTGGTAGCGTTCAGTTCACAAGGTAATTTTACTGCATTCACGACTTTAGCCAAACGAAGCAAAATGGAGAAGAGTCAGTGCCTTATTTTCTCACATTTTTTTAAAAATACTTTAGCAACTTCATCAAAACTCTGGACTTTATTCATACGGCTCTCTGGCCAAAAGTCATGCTCTAACATGTCACTATACCCAACTTTGATGATTCCATAGCTTGGGGTAACCCTCAGTTGCAAGCTGGAATGTACCTCGTTCTTAAAAATCCTTCAAGTAAATAATAGTTTTCTTGATATGAACTATAAAAACTGAAAGCATTGAACTAATATTTAAGTTTAATCATCATCATCATCACCATCATCATCTTATCAATAGTCCTTTAATTTTTACGATACTTCATGAGTAAGCAGAGATTCGCATAGTATTCCATGAACACATTGATTTAATGAGTAAGTTAATTTAACTGAATTTCCATTAATTTGTGAGCTAAACACTAACAATTACCATTTCGATAAGACAGACATCTTAGGCATGCTTAGGTTAAGAGCTTCCTATTGTTATTTTGTCTATGGAGTAGACATTCCAGCTACCCTGAACCAATGAGCCAGAAATTGCTAACATACGTCAGGCGCACCACATGTATATTTCTATCTTTTGAGCTTGTATATTTGCACTTTTAAGCACTGGTGGCTATTGGCGTATTCACAAAAGACTTTTCAAAGTGAGCAGCGGCTTAATACTTTTGGTGCAATTCAATCAAAGATACACATACCTATTAAATTTATTTTCATTTAACTCCTTCTCATTTGCTAGTCCATTTTTTAGGCTTTGACTGAATCTAACAAAAGAATGCTAATAGCAATTTGATAACTAACTTGTCTGCCTCTCAGAAATTGCAGATCAACATGATTGTTGCCTGCCACATATTCTGGTATTATCCAATTCGATCTCATAATATACAGTTTCTAAGCTCTGCTTGGTTTTTTAAGCATTAAAAATATTTTTTTTACAAACTTGACTGTTTGTTTCCAGCTTTAGCTACTCACAGCTGGCAGTTTTTACATCTAGCTTTCCATGTGATGATACACCATTTTACATAATTAACTATACCATCCTCAACAGTATACGTCAAATAGTCTATGACAAATAAAAGGAACCATAGAGCAATTGCTTAAAAGTTCGAGGAGGAATGTAGTTCAGCGAACTAAAATTGTATGGCCGTTTCAGGTTAAGTTAGAGGCTACCTTTGGCCTAACTGGTCAAGTCATCATAACTTGACGCTTTCAGAATTCGTCAACATAGTACTTGGCTAAAGAAGTCTAAGTTTGCCGCTTAAAGCAATTATAAGAGAGCAGACAACATTAATTTACAAGTGGAATATATTTAGATAACCAATTTTTCTCCTTTCCAGAAATAAAAAAATCAAGGTCTGCGGAGGGTATGACTGTTTCGCATTAAGGAGAGTTTACTTATAGTCCAACTGGTCAAGTCATCATTATTTACAATTTCAGATTTTGATGATATAGCCATTAAGTAAATAAACTCAAGTTTACTAGTTAGAGCAGACATAAGAGAGTAGAGGGTATTAATGCAAAAGGGGAATATGTCTAACTTATCGCTTTTCTTCTTTCATAGAAACCAAAAAACCGAGATCTGCAGAGGGTTTTGTAGGTTCGCTACAGGAAATAAAAACGGAAATGCTCTACGCCACCACGCTCGGTGGTCTTGAACCCTGGGAGCAGAAGCTAGTACGTATCCTTTTGGGGGTCCAAAATCATGAGTAAATTTAAATTAAGGATAAAGTCACTGAACCTCTTTACATAAAGCACATTTGTATTAATTGTGCTGAAAATAGGGAAAACAGAATATTTTTAATGCACTATCAAATTAATGATGCAGTTCAAAACCCTACAACTTACTCTAACGAATGTTCAATTTAACCGGCAATGGATATGCTGAATGATAATGTATTATCTTAACATAAATATACGCAGTCGGAGTTATTCTGGTCTTCCTCCTCGCTTTCTTTGTGTCAATCTTCATACTCCTCCCTTCGGAGATGATGGCTTTTGTCAATTTCTTCATGAACAAAACTTGCTCTCACATGGATATGCCTGCAAAATCCACCATTTGGATGCAAAATAAACACCAACTCTTTTCCTCCATATATGGGTGGAAGACCTGTTTATTTGTTTTGAAGAAAGTTTGCATTATTAGATTACCTTTTACCATTCCAGACGTCAGGTACCAGTATCAAAAAGCAATATTTTCGGTCGCTCATCACAAATACGGTCATGTAAAATCTTTGGAAAAAGATCCACTCATATTAGAAAGGACAATTATTGCAATTTACGGTCGCTGCTTATAGTCCGTCGAAGCCACAAATCAATGAAGTGTACTCGGATATTGTGATTGAGATGATCGGTCCCTCGCTAAGTAAGTCGCTGGGCCAGTATCCCATCCATTTGTTAATTTCGTCTACGTAAGTTTCCTTTTTTGACTTTCATTAATAAGATTCCAGTGTCTGATGATAGTAACTAAAGGACCATTAATAAAACCACGGAGGGCGGTAGCCATTTTGGTGCACGTAAAAAAGTACATGACAGCAAGTCTCAATAGCACCCACCAGCAAATCAAATTATATACTTATCAGGGTTCTATAGCACTAAAACTTTACATCTCTCGAAGCTTATCCTTTTCGCCCGAAAAATTTAGCCAAGCTCTGGCCAATTCTGTATTTCATCTAGCTCTAAAGATAAGCGAATAATCTTAAAATGGGATCTTTGAAGAGTGGGATAGAAAGCATCGTTTACTATGTTGGGTGCTCTCTAATTGTTTCAGTTGAATTTGTGTTCATCTGTGACACTCAATTCTGATATAATTCTAAATAAGCCCATGTGGCGAAGTTGTAAATGTTCTTTCATTAAGTGGGATGATTAGCTTCGTCTCTGTCAGTGTTTGGTGTCAAGTGGACTAGAATGAAGGGGAGAAAAGGCAAGATGCTCAGTGACTATCTAAGCAGAAAAATATTTATGCCAAAATTTTTTTAACCAAAAGGCTGCCGCTGCGGCTCAGTCAGCGATTGTGTATGCTAGTCGTTACCACATTTTCAGGGCCTAGGAGCAATATCGAACCGATCCCCACCACTTCCAATTGACGACTTTTGATTTGGGCATGTGGTTCTTGAACTTACAATTTCGAAAAATTTTCATAGTCCTTTCATATTCCATCACAAATGCACACATCATCAGTGGTTCAAATTTAATCTGCGGTGCAAATGTGAGAGAGATGGAGCCTAACATTATCAAATATTGGCACTTAAGATTAAAAACTTCTTCATCTTCATCTTCATCTTCATCTTTCGCTTCAGAATCAATTTGTTAAGCGGGCAGAAATTGATTACGTGGATGCTTTCTGAATATGATATTCAGATGTCTTCCATATGAGATCCATTGTCATCGAGTTATTATTTATTAGTGCCTAATGACACCAAATAAGGTCAGAAGGCGCAGCTTTGATAAATAGTTCACATATTATTAATGTGTTAATGTTAAATGTCATTTGTATTACCGACAGATATTGAGCTTATAAAAACTCTGCAGATTTTCCCATACTTGATGTATTAAATAAGGGAACATGGAATTAAGTCAAGTTTTGAAACTATTGAAGTTAACGAAATTCGAAAGAAACTTCAAAGTTAAGAATAAGCAAGGGGAAATGCTACACCAGGGAGTCCTTTGGCTCTCTTGGGAGATCTCTTCTCGATAAACAGTATTTTAAAATTATTTCCCTTTATTATTTCGAATCACTGAAAACAACAAAATTACATAGAAGAATCTTAAAAAAAAATTCAAATTCCCTATGACGTATGAATTTCCAACTCAGCGTTGTTTTCGATAAATAAAAGTATATTTTAGGTGGACTAATTGTTTAAACTCGCATCCGACTTTGCTTTTGTCCGTGTTCGGCGTGATGACGTGAGTCTCGCGTGATGAAACCTCTCACTCTTGATATATGAAAGCAGTCCTCTAAGAAGTTCTGACTTATTTCTTTACAAAAATAAGCCGTTTTCTTTACCAGGAGCAAGATCTCCAAGGACGTTCTATCGAAGGAGATTGAAGATCTCTTGAACTACAGTCTGAAAGAGAAAAAACGGAAGTTCGTGGAGACTGTCGAACTGCAGGTGGCTTTAAAAAATCTCGATCCCACCAGGGACCGTCGTTTTGCAGGCACCATCAGGTAGGTACCACCTAATGGTGGTAGTCAGCGCTCCGCTGACGGACCTCCACCCAGGGTCTTAAAGTACTGGGAAGGCTAAATGCCGATAATTATTCTTAATGTAGATTGAAGCATATTCCTCGTCCCAAGTTTTCGGTTTGTGTTTTGGGAGACCAACAACATTGTGATGAAGCTAAGGCTAATAACATCCCATGCATGGATGTTGACGAACTGAAGAAGTTGAACAAAGACAAGAAACTTGTCAAGAATCTTAGTGAGTTTGTTTTGCTCATTGATGTCCCTTTAGGCAAAAAATATGGTGCTTTTCTTGCGAGCGAGAGTGTTATTCGGCAGATCCCAAGGATTCTGGGCCCAGGTCTAAACAAGGCTGGCAAGTTTCCAACTGCAGTTTCACACCAGGAACCTTTGTTGCAGAAAGTTGAGGACCTTCGTGCGACTATCAAGTTCCAAATGAAGAAAGTGTTGTGCCTCGGTGTAGCTGTGGGCAACGTCGAAATGTCTAAAGAACAGCTGCAGCAAAACATAACACTTTCAGTCAACTTTTTGGTGTCCCTCTTGAAAAAAAATTGGCAAAATGTTCGAGCAGTATACATTAAATCGACCATGGGTCTATCTCATCGTCTGTACTAGTTCCCTGATAAAAGCTGGTTTTTTTAAAGCTTTTGCTTTTTTAACCAGTCATGATTGATAGATGGATTTTAGTTCACTAGCTCGCGATCGATCTGGTCATTGGGTCGCTAACTCCGGTGGGATTATCAGAAGCAACGCGAATCTTCCGGTTTCTTATTCTGTGCATGTTAACTTCAATCGCGTTGTTGTGCCGCACAACTCGGACTGCAGTAATGTATTAGGACCTCCTATCTTCAAAAATCGTTCTGGTGTCTGACAGTCCCGTTGATATCGGTTCCTTCCGCTCCGCTACGTCAGATTAGGTAGGCAGTTGATAGGGCTTGTTTCCATTTCCCCGATCAGCCTCAGTGGCTAACACGCTCTGACCGCATGTACCTGCTAATTGACTGCGCTTTCCAGATCCCAACACGGTCCATATAGTTCTTCAGTGTAAACTTCTAGGAAGATGGTTAGGGCCACTAGCAATAGCTCACGTCATATGATTGTTGCTATGGAGAAGGGCGTAACGAATATTCACTATTATTGATGCGTGGTACTTTATAAATATTTTTAGGGCAATTTGTAGGCTGTCAGCGAAAAAATGTACAGAAACGTTGCATAAGAGGAAGAGGAGATTTTAAACAAAGCGAGGCGTTTTCAGCTTCAAGTAGTCCAAAACCCCATACCTTTCTATGCGTATTGGTTTAATGAAACTTCTTTTAATGAGTCACATTCAACATCAAATTGAATCACCATTAACCATAAGGTGCTTGAATATCAATGCGGCAGTTACAGGGAACAGAAACGATGCATTCGAGTATCACTTTTAAAACAAGTACATACAAACTTCAGTGAATTTTTCAAATTATGCCAACTCGTATGACTGGGTGATGACAAGGTGGCTTTTTTCTCCAGGACTAAAATGTCGCCTAATGTTTGCGATCGAGATGGTTTTAATTATTGCTGTTCTATCGGTAAATTTGTTCTTTAGTAACTACTTAGTTTAGGGTCTCCCCATCTGGCAATTGCTGCGAAATCTGAACTAAGCATTTTGCTTCATATGCAACTAATGGTTTAAAACAGGGTTTTGTTTAATATAAAACAACGGACCTTCATCTGAAAATGCGCGATTTCGTAGACCCGTAAGCTCTATAATGTAGCGATTCTTGACAATGGAAAACAAGGTTCTAATAGTCACGGCCAGGCTCACGAAAAGAACCAAATGGAATCTAAGTCTAAGCTCTGTTTGGTTTTTTTAGCATTAAAAATAGTTTTTTTACAAACTTGACTGTTTGTTTCCAGCTTTGGCTACTCACAGCTGGCAGTTTTTACATCTAGCTTTCCGTGTGATGATACACGAACTAAAATTGTATGGCCGTTTCAGGTTAAGTTAGAGGCTACCTTTGGCCTAACTGGTCAAGTCATCATAACTTGACGCTTTCAGAATTCGTCAACATAGTACTTGGCTAAAGAAGTCTAAGTTTGCCGCTTAAAGCAATTATAAGAGAGCAGACAACATTAATTTACAAGTGGAATATATTTAGATAACCAATTTTTCTCCTTTCCAGAAATAAAAAAATCAAGGTCTGCGGAGGGTATGACTGTTTCGCATTAAGGAGAGTTTACTTATAGTCCAACTGGTCAAGTCATCATTGTTTACAATTTCAGATTTTGATGATATAGCCATTAAGTAAATAAACTCAAGTTTACTAGTTAGAGCAGACATAAGAGAGTAGAGGGTATTAATGCAAAAGGGGAATATGTCTAACTTATCGCTTTTCTTCTTTCATAGAAACCAAAAAACCGAGATCTGCAGAGGGTTTTGTAGGTTCGCTACAGGAAATAAAAACGGAAATGCTCTACGCCACCACGCTCGGTGGTCTTGAACCCTGGGAGCAGAAGCTAGTACGTATCCTTTTGGGGGTCCAAAATCATGAGTAAATTTAAATTAAGGATAAAGTCACTGAACCTCTTTACATAAAGCACATTTGTATTAATTGTGCTGAAAATAGGGAAAACAGAATATTTTTAATGCAGTATCAAATTAATGATGCAGTTCAAAACCCTACAGCTTACTCTAACGAATGTTCAATTTAACCGGCAATGGATATGCTGAATGATAATGTATTATCTTAACATAAATATACGCAGTCGGAGTTATTCTGGTCTTCCTCCTCGCTTTCTTTGTGTCAATCTTCATACTCCTCCCTTCGGAGATGATGGCTTTTGTCAATATCTTCATGAACAAAACTTGCTCTCACATGGATATGCCTGCAAAATCCACCACTTGGATGCAAAATATGGGTGGAAGACCTGTTTATTTGTTTTGAAGAAAGTTTGCATTATTAGATTACCTTTTACCATTCCAGACGTCAGGTACCAGTATCAAAAAGCAATATTTTCGGTCGCTTATCACAAATACGGTCATGTAAAATCTTTAGAAAAAGATCCACTCATATTAGAAAGGACAATTATTGCAATTTACGGTCGCTGCTTATAGTCCGTCGAAGCCACAAATCAATGAAGTGTACTCGGATATTGTGATTGAGATGATCGGTCCCTCGCTAAGTAAGTCGCTGGGCCAGTATCCCATCCATTTGTTAATTTCGTCTACGTAAGTTTCCTTTTTTGACGTTCATTAATAAGATTTCAGTGTCTGATGATAGTAACTAAAGGACCATTAATAAAACCACGGAGGGCGGTAGCCATTTTGGTGCACGTAAAAAAGTACATGACAGCAAGGCTCAATAGCACCCACCAGCAAATCAAATTATATACTTATCAGGGTTCTATAGCACTAAAACTTTACATCTCTCGAAGCTTATCCTTTTCGCCCGAAAAATTTAGCCAAGCTCTGGCCAATTCTGTATTTCATCTAGCTCTAAAGATAAGCGAATAATCTTAAAATGGGATCTTTGAAGAGTGGGATAGAAAGCATCGTTTACTATGTTGGGTGCTCTCTAATTGTTTCAGTTGAAGTTGAGTTCATCTGTGACACTCAATTCTGATATAATTCTAAATAAGCCCATGTGACGAAGTTGTAAATGTTCTTTCATTAAGTGGGATGATTAGCTTCGTCTCTGTCAGTGTTTGGTGTCAAGTGGACTAGAATGAAGGGGAGGAAAGGCAAGATGCTCAGTGACTATCTAAGCAGAAAAATATTTATGCCAAAATTTTTGTAACCAAAAGGCTGCCGCTGCGGCTCAGTCAGCGATTGTGTATGCTAGTCGTTACCACATTTTCAGGGCCTAGGAGCAATATCGAACCGATCCCCACCACTTCCAATTGACCATTTTTGATTTGGGCATGTGGTTCTTGAACTTACAATTTCGAAAAATTTTCATAGTCCTTTCATGTTCCATCACAAATGCACACACATAAAGACCATTCTCTTGGGTGACTTATCATCATCATCGGTGGTTCAAATTTAATCTGCGGTGCAAATGCGAGAGAGATGGAGCCTAACATTATCAAATATTAGTACTTAGTATGAATATGATATTCAGATGTCTTCCATTTGAGATCCATTGTCATCGAGTTATTATTTATTAGTGCCTAATGACACCAAATAAGGTCAGAAGGCGCAGCTTTGATAAATAGTTCACATATTATTAATTTATTAATGTTGAATGTCATTTGTATTACCGACAGATATTGAGCTTATAAAAACTCTGCAGATTTTCCCATACTTGATGTATTAAATAAGGGAACATGGAATTAAGTCAAGTTTTGAAACTATGGAAGTTAACGAAATTCGAAAGAAACTTCAAAGTTAAGAATAAGCAAGGGGAAATGCTACAACAGGGAGTCCCCTTTGGCTATCTTGGGAGATCTCTTCTCGATAAACAGTATTTTAAAGTTATTTCCCTTTATTATTTCGAATCACTGAAAACAACAAAATGCAGGCATTAATGGCTTAATAAGGAAGATTACATAGAAGAATCTTAAAAAAAAATTCAAATTTCCTATGACGTATGAATTTCCAACTCAGCGTTGTTTTCGATAAATAAAAGTATATTTTAGGTGGACTAATTGTTTAAACTCGCATCCGACTTTGCTTTTGTCCGTGTTCGGCGTGATGACGTGAGTCTCGCGTGATGAAACCTCTCACTCTTGATATATGAAAGCAGTCCTCTAAGAAGTTCTGACTTATTTCTTTACAAAAATAAGCCGTTTTCTTTACCAGGAGCAAGATCTCCAAGGACGTTCTATCGAAGGAGATTGAAGATCTCTTGAACTACAGTCTGAAAGAGAAAGAAGTTCGTGGAGACTGTCGAACTGCAGGTGGCTTTAAAAAATCTCGATCCCACCAGGGACCGTCGTTTTGCAGGCACCATCAGGTAGGCACCACCTAATGGTGGTAGTCAGCGTTCCGCTGACGGACCTCCACCCAGGGTCTTAAAGTACTGGGAAGGCTAAATGCCGATAATTATTCTTAATGTAGATTGAAGCATATTCCTCGTCCCAAGTTTTCGGTTTGTGTTTTGGGAGACCAACAACATTGTGATGAAGCTAAGGCTAATAACATCCCATGCATGGATGTTGACGAACTGAAGAAGTTGAAGAAAGACAAGAAACTTGTCAAGAATCTTAGTGAGTTTGTTTTGCTCATTGATGTCCCTTTAGGCAAAAAATATGGTGCTTTTCTTGCGAGCGAGAGTGTTATTCGGCAGATCCCAAGGATTCTGGGCCCAGGTCTAAACAAGGCTGGCAAGTTTCCAACTGCAGTTTCACACCAGGAACCTTTGTTGCAGAAAGTTGAGGACCTTCGTGCGACTATCAAGTTCCAAATGAAGAAAGTGTTGTGCCTCGGTGTAGCTGTGGGCAACGTCGAAATGTCTAAAGAACAGCTGCAGCAAAACATAACACTTTCAATCAACTTTTTGGTGTCCCTCTTGAAAAAAAATTGGCAAAATGTTCGAGCAGTATACATTAAATCGACCATGGGTCCATCTCATCGTCTGTACTAGTTCCCTGATAAAAGCTGGTTTTTTTAAAGCTTTTGCTTTTTTAACCAGTCATGATTGATAGATGGATTTTAGTTCACTAGCTCGCGATCGATCTGGTCATTGGGTCGCTAACTCCGGTGGGATTATCAGAAGCAACGCGAATCTTCCGGTTTCTTATTCTGTGCATGTTGACTTCAATCGCGTTGCTGTGCCGCACAACTCGGACTGCAGTAATGTATTAGGACCTCCTATCTTCAAAAATTGTTCTGGTGTCTGACAGTCCCGTTGATATCGGTTCCTTCCGCTCCGCTACGTCAGATTAGGTAGGCAGTTGATAGGGCTTGTTTCCATTTCCCCGATCAGCCTCAGTGGCTAACACGCTCTGACCGCATGTACCTGCTAATTGACTGCGCTTTCCAGATCCCAACACGGTCCATATAGTTCTTCAGTGTAAACTTCTAGGAAGATGGTTAGGGCCACTAGCAATAGCTCACGTCATATGATTGTTGCTATGGAGAAGGGCGTAACGAATATTCACTATTATTGATGCATGGTACTTTATAAATATTTTTAGGGCAATTTGTAGGCTGTCAGCGAAAAAATGTACAGAAACGTTGCATAAGAGGAAAAGGAGATTTTAAACAAAGCGAGGCGTTTTCAGCTTCAAGTAGTCCAAAACCCCATACCTTTCTATGCGTATTGGTTTAATGAAACTTCTTTTAATGAGTCACATTCTACATCAAATTGAATCTTTTTAAGCATGGAAGCAGACATTGGAGGGGCAGCTAGGCCCCCATTCAACCCTATTTGTTGCTGTCATTTACCGGGAACGACAACAGCCAACTAACGGACACAAAGACCGCGTTTGGAGGATATCAAACCATCAGTGATAGATAAAGGGCAAAAGCTGGTTGCGATCACAACCATCTCTCACACTATTTGTACCTTCTGAAAGTTTAAATTGTTTTAAATTTACCAGGCACTGGGTTTCAGGAGCCACAAAAATTAAAAACGAGGTTTCAAAAGCCCATGTGTTAGATGGACGTGCCAAAAAAAGGAAAAAAATCATAATAGCCAAAGATCATAAATCATGTTTCTACACAGAGACAACAGTAATGCGGAATAGCACGAAAAGCAGAGGATATTGCACTGGTTACCGGCAAGAAATCTGTATGATGAGCGAGCCAGCTTATCGTGAACTGTTAGCATAATATTAGAGAAAATGATTGCATTACTAAATCATTAAACACACACTCCGGAATACCGAATATGAATGAATCCACGAATAATCGAGAGAAGTTGGGCTGATCAATAATATTAATGATTAATTATTAATGTGTTCGGAGTGGAATAGTAAAAAAAGCAGAAATTAAAAAATGTGTTACCCGAAACTGATTAAAATCCATGTTAATCGTTGAAAGAAATGCAACTGAACTGACATCAACGAGGTGAGTAGATAACTAATTACGAACCAATCACTGTTCAGAGTTCATGAAAACATTGCAATTAACATAGAGTCATGTAAAACTATTGGCAGATTGGTAGAATCGTGAGAACTAGCCTAGGACACTTTCAAAAAGCGATATCCAAGGCCGCGAATTTAATTTGGCCGGCCAAGCTACGTAATCTGAAGCTAGAACACCCGACTGTTCGTTACGCTCATACCAAATGCCGGATAAATTAAAAGTGCAACCGGAGCCCAGAAGATAGGCTGGTCTCAATTATATTAGAGCACCTTCGAGCAAGTTTGGGTCAGCCTCATCCTCAGCTGGTAAGATGATCCTGGGCTTGCGAAGCCAACAGAAAACAAAATCGAAGACAACGGAGATGAAAATGCCACTACAAAGCTTGACTGCTCCTGCTTAACAATGGATGTTTGAGATATTTATAAACTGAGGAGCTCTATTACGAAACAATGCTGATAAACGATCCAAATTACCGTGATTTGTAACAGGCACCTGAAAGATTAGCAACAAGGTTGAGTTGTCAAGACAAAAAACGCGAAAAGCTCTTCAATAATAAACAGCACAAAAAACCTTAAACAAATTATTCTACTTTCATGCCAAGCCTTAGATAACTCCAACATTTAAAGAAACTTTGCTATGATCGCATTCCTCATCAGATAGAATTTAAAATGGCTTCGATTAGAAAAGATCGAAAAGATAGGCTAAAAGAGGGGAAAAAATGAAAAGTAAAAATGGTGCTTGATCAAACTCGGTTTTTGACGACTGTCAAGAAACCCGTGTTCTGCGTTTGGTTAAACGTTTGATTTAATGTCTAAAAAACTTCATGCACCAATGCTTCATGTCAAATATATCGTCCTCCTATTTGTGAGCTTATTTTTACAATGATATCTCTAAATATGCAACATGAATGGGAATAATCCCGCAGCGAATCTTGAAAGACTGGACGGTTCACGATACAGAAGCATGGCAAGGTTTTCTTAGAAGGCTAACATGTAGTTATTAGGCCGCGTTAGGGAAGAGTGTGAAAGATATTATATCAAATAAATAAGGACTTGATTTAGAGAATGGCTGCTTTGGCTTAGCTCTGAGTAGCTCATCATTAAAGGCATAAAATTTGTAAAAAAAATAGTACAAAATAGTACTCATAAAAGTTCTTATTCTGCCTATTCGATAAATAAATTAAAATTAGGCATATTAATATGGAAATGAGAGGTTTATAAATGCCTTTTATATCAATAAAACCTGCAAGTAAGATATGTTACGGAGAGCATCATTTGCGTTGAAATGATGTTTGAACGTCTGGGGAAAAGCCTTTTCACATCAGTTATGATTGCCTTCTAAAAATAAGTAAAAGAATCAAGACCCAATGCATTTCGAATTCGAGCCTGCAGTGTAAATTGTGCCTCAATAAACGCGAATCACATGCAAAACCTCCTGTACATTTAATGCAAATTTGTTTTGGATCCTTGACGCTGACTGAGCCCATCAACGAAGTCCGTAAATCATCACGTCATTAATGGCTTTTGACCTCAAGTCTCCGACGATGACCAAAATTGATTAAAAATAGGACAGAATTGAACCTACGAAAATTTTAGACTGGTGCATACAGAAACTAATGGCGATCAGTCGGTATCGCAATGGGTTTAAATTATTCGAAGGTTCTAAAAGCGTTAAATTATCTTCAAGAGTAAAAAAACTTGTCGGTCAAGTTTACCTACGACTACTGGTTATGAATATTTGTCAGTGGTGATTATGGCTAGGTATAGTTTTTATACAGAGGAAAGAATTGATCATTCCTTGTTGTTCAACCAAGTTCTCAGAGCTTCATTCACAATTATGCCGAAGTGTGCAGACACCATCAATTAGATAATCATTTTCGCTCCCCACCAATAAACAAAACCTCCCCAACATGAAATTTCAAATTTCCTCTAATTTTGACTTCAGTAGAGAAGAGAGTATTGACCAATTCTTATTGAGGCAGCAGGTGATTACGATCTCGGGGAGCATCGGGACGTCACAGCCACTGCGAAACCAGCAATTTTCGCAGCCAGTGACCAGTCATTCAGGAACTAATCACAAAGCCTAATTATCAAAACAAATGTATTAAGTGCTTTTGTTCATTGAATTCCATTATTCTTTAAAATATCTGTTTTCTTAGAAAATCAGAAGTGAATTTCCAGCAATTTGGCTAAGAAGTGCTTTTTCGGATCTGTTGGCGAAAAATCTGTACTCTTCTTTAAGGAGTCACGCGAATTAGGGCTGTCATCTTTGTGAACTATATTAGTTGCCCAAGTGTTAGTAATTCCTCATTTTTCAAAAGGCCAATCAGGACAATGAGGGTTCCTGGAGGCAACAATAGTCACATATATCCCGCTTTAATCAACTCTTAGTCTTAATCCTTTAATGCAATTGAACTGGTTGCCTAGTTCATGTATCTCTTAAGATTTTTTCGCATTTACTTTTTCCGTTCATATGACCATGAAATCTTCGGATCTACTCAAATTCGCAGAAATTGTTATCAATTTGTTTAATTTGTACTCTAAGATCTTATCCAATGTTCACATAACCATTATAAGCTCTATGAGACGATCGCTGTAGTGCTTGCTAATGAATTCAAATGGGATGTTGAATACCATAATGCACCACTTCTTATGGTTAGTAAGTCCTACTAATCATGAGATCAATGAAATACAATGTGTCTGACAAACCTAGTTAGCGGGTTTTATTGTAACAAATAAATAGTAAAGACCATTAAATACCGCATATCAGTCTGCTTGCTGATTATGCACCGTATTTCAAAATAATGGCTGTCATCTGCTTAATGAGAGGAGAAAAAAATGGTGCATGAAATGTCTAAACAGACAAGTCATCCGTGCTCAAATGGGAAATTCAGCTGTTGATTGAACCGAATATTGTTTATACAATAATCAATAAAGAACAATGTTTTGTAACTATATGGTCATCTGTTCTCTGAAGATGTTCCTCTTCGTAGACAGCCAATGACTAGCAGATAAACTAGATATCCAGGAGTGTCTAGAGCCACAATGCATCGAAAAATCACAGTACTAATATTATGATAGATTATGAAGTCTACTTAGGTTCCATAGTTGGAGATATTTTATCTCAATTCATTTGTATATTCCGAGAAGTTGTGTACATGATCTCAATGGAGGCTTAACAGCTCACTCTCACCAAATGATAGATCATTCCATATGTTCTGTCAAATAAATTTGACCAGTGAAGGAAATTCTAAAGTTGAGGTATTAATTAGTGCTTTGATAAGTGCAAACGTGCATTTGAACTTTATTTTCGACTGTTCTTTTATTGAACTTTTAAAACCAACTTGTTATTGATCGAAAGCTGAAAACATTGACTGGCTTGGTAGCATTCAGTTCACAAGATAATTTTACTGCATTCACGACTTTAGCCAAACGAAGCCAAATGGAGAAGAGTCAGTGCCTTATTTTCTCACATTTTTTTAAAAATACTTTAGCAACTTCATCAAAACTCTGGACTTTATTCATACGGCTCTCTGGCCAAAAGTCATGCTCTAACATGTCACTATACCCAACTTTGATGATTCCATAGCTTGGGGTAACCCTCAGTTGCAAGCTGGAATGTACCTCGTTCTTAAAAATCCTCCAAGTTAATAATAGTTTTCTTGATATGAATTATATAAAGTGAAATAACTGAACTAATATTAAAGTTTAATCATCATCATATCAATAGTCCTTTAATTTGTACGATACTTCATGAGAAAGCAGAGATTCGCATAGTGTTTCATGAACGCATCGATTTAATGAGTAAGTTAATTTAACTGAATTTCCATTAATTTATGAGCTAAACACTAACAATTACCATTTCGATAAGATAGACATCTTAGGCATGCTTAGGTTAAGAGCTTCCTATTGTTATTTTGTCTATGGAGTAGACATTCCAGCTACCCTGAACCAATGAGCCAGAAATTGCTAACATACGTCAGGCGCACCACATGTATATTTCTATCTTTTGAGCTTGTATATTTGCACTTTTAAGCACTGGTGGCTATTGGCGTACTGACAAAAGACTTTTCAAAGTGAGCAGCGGGTTAATACTTTTGGTGCAATTCAATCAAAGATACACATACCTATTAAATTTATTTTCATTTAACTCCTTCTCATTTGCTAGTCCATTTTTTAGGCTTTGACTGAATCTAACAAAAGAATGCTAATAGCAATTTGATAACTTACTTGTCTGCATCTCAGAAATTGCAGATCAACATGATTGTTGCCTGCCACATATTCTGGTATTATCCAATTCGATATCCCAATATACTATTTCTAAGCTCTGCTTGGTTTTGTAAGCATTAAAAATAGTTTTTTACAAACTTGACTGTTTGTTTCCAGCTTTGGCTACTCACAGCTGGCAGTTTTTACATCTAGCTTTCCGTGTGATGATACACGAACTAAAATTGTATGGCCGTTTCAGGTTAAGGTAGAGGCTACCTTTGGCCTAACTGGTCAAGTCATCATAACTTGACGCTTTCAGAATTCGTCAACATAGTACTTGGCTAAAGAAGTCTAAGTTTGCCGCTTAAAGCAATTATAAGATAGCAGACAACTTTAATTTACAAGTGGAATATATTTAGTTAACCAATTGTTCTCCTTTCCAGAAATAAAAAAATCAAGGTCTGCGGAGGGTATGACTGTTTCGCATTAAGGAGAGTTTACTTATAGTCCAACTGGTCAAGTCATCATTATTTACAATTTCAGATTTTGATGATATAGCCATTAAGTAAATAAACTCAAGTTTACTAGTTAGAGCAGACATAAGAGAGTAGAGGGTATTAATGCAAAAGGGGAATATGTCAAAAAATAATTACATCAAAATGATCCGCGTAACCGTCAGGAGACCGACACTGATATTGCCGCTTAAGCAAAAATATGGTAAATTATCTCTGCGATTTCGCTGTGTCTCTTTGAGAGGTACCTCTATCACACAGCACTTTAAAATCCTCTCAGAAGCAGAAAGGAATGTGATTCACATTGATGAACTACTTGACGCAGTTACTAGCTCAAATTCATACGATCACTCATTACGTTATTACATCGTCAGATAATCTCGGTACTTCAGGCTAATCGAGTGATTGTAGTTGAGAAGAATTTTTTAAGTAGTTTGAAGAAATTCAATATGGAGGATATAATTTGGAGATTAATTACCCCAAACAATAGCCTATTTAGAATTAATAACTCTCACTGAACTTTTGCGTTATTGGAGAACAGTTAAATACAGTCTTTCGCCAAGATGAATGTGGTTGATTTGAGGAAGACTATCTCAAAAGTAAAACCTTCCGATCTCAACTGAACTTATGGAACATACAATTAATAAGTTACCTCGTTTTCTCGCCTACAATTTTCTTGTGTGCGCGTGTGTTTAGGGCTACGAAACTTTCCTGACAGAAGGTGGGGGCAAACTGTCAGGTGGTCAGAAACAGCGTCTCGCCATCGCACGCGCCCTCATACGACAGCCCAAGATCCTTCTGCTTGATGAAGCAACTTCAGCATTGGACAACAAGTCGGAGAAGATCGTGCAAGCTGCCTTCGACAGAGCTTGTCGTGGCCGAACTGTCATCATGATCGCACATCGTCTCACCACCGTTCGCAATGCAGACCGCATCGTAGTGATCGATCGAGGAGTTGTCCAAGAAATGGGCACCCATGATGAACTGATTGCTAGAGGTGGGATCTACGCGCGAATGCTTGCCAAGCAGGTAATATTATGATACCAGATAGATGGATATGATCTTGGGATTTTCCATTACTGATTGACGTCACTGGTGAAGTGCTGTAATACGTGAGCACGACTGTGTTCTCATTCGAAGTGCCCGGCATCGTCATAACATTTCTGTGGTCATATGTGTGGTGTCTCTATGCAAAATAGACTATTGTGTACTCTTAAAAAGCAGGTTAAATGACGATAATTTGACTACCATTTTCATACATTTGGATGAAATATCGACAGATAACACTTTGGTATTTGTTATTCCGTTTCCTTTCTAAGCCAACACATCACGAATTCGAAGAGACTGATTCCAGCAGTGAGAGCGAATCTGAGGCAGAACGATCGGAAGGTACACAATTCCTGCGTCGTGGAACACCTTTCAGTGCATCGAAAATTTCTGGAGACGACGTAACGGAGTCTGTGGCGTCGGAATCGTCTATCACAGTAAAAGCGAAGGTTAAACACGTAATGACTTATTTTATTTCCACCTATTTGTTTTTGCTTTTATTGAGCAATTACGATTTAAAAGCTAGTTACCTTCTAGTGGAAGAAAATCATTGACACTACTGCTTTCCTTCAAGCAGTAGCCGGCCCTCCTTGAAGCAATTCAAATGAATAAACCGGAATATCCCTTCTTATTTTATGGTCTTGCGGCAATTGGCCTAGCTGGAGTATGTCTTCCCAGCTTTTCTCTAGTCTATGCAGAGGTGTACAACGTGAGTTGATGAAATGCAGCAGAGTCTTTCGACTGAAAGTGGTATAGGTGACTGACACTGTTTAATCAATTACGTATGCAGCTCTTTGCAATGACAGATCCACAAGAAAAGAGAGATCGGGCCTCATTTCTGGCCGTCATGTTTGCTCTATTAGGCTTTATCCGGCTATTTTTCGCGGCTTCTGGTGTAAGTTCTTCTTATTCATCCAGAAAATTAACCTAAATGCATTAGTAATATTATTTGCCATACCTGCATGTTTTCGTCATTTTTTGGTTTGTATGCACAATGGATGTTGTAGAGTTGCCGGTGCACGACTTACTATGCGAGCACGAAAACTGTTTTTCCAGACCAAGATGAAACAGGTAAGTAGCAAGTAGTGAATGAGAACGAAACTCCCGTTGGTTTTTCAAAATATGCGAAATTCCTTTTTTTTCTCAACGTATACTTAAATCCAAGCGCATTTCGAATTGACAGTTTGTTTCGTGTCACTGGTTTTGCTTGTGGTGAAATGATAGAAGTTGTTCTGAAATTGAAGGGTTTTTCATTCCACTCTGTTAAAATTTTTGAATCAAATTATCATATTCTAGGAGATTGCATGGTTCGATCGACCAGAAAATCAACCTGGCATTTTGACAGCTAGGCTAGCCACGGAGGTACAGAGTCTTCATCGGGTTACAGGGACGCAATTGGGCATCTTTTTGGAGGGAATGGCACTGGTTATATCCGCGCTGGTGATTATGTTCACTTATAATTGGAAGTTGACTCTCATTGGTCTTGCCTTCGTACCAGCCCTCTTCCTTGCAGGAGTGCTTCAGGTAAAATAACTCATCCAGATACCTTTGGTTACAGCTCCCGAATATAACTCAAAACACTTTGTTAAGCAGAACTAGACTGCATTTTAATCATTCTTAACTCGTAATGCAAGGCGGTTTTGGGATTCACCTACAATTATTAATTAATTTACTTGACTTCTAGCAACTAAGCCATTGTTCATTTTATCATTCTGAAAGGAGAGATTGGATCCGTATTTTTGTCTGGTTCAATAATAAGTGTCAAAATTCGGATACTACTACCTGCCAATAGGACAGAATATTAGTGAGTATTGTCTAAACCGAGCATTAGTTAATTCGATATTTCCATTGGTCAACTTTGAAAAAATTCGAATTAGCACAGAAATATAATCGGGCATCACGGAGAGTGCAATCAAGCCACAAAACCTAATGAAAGCTTACCTTAGCTCGCCCACCGAATTCTCCTTCAATGCAGCTTTATTGACACTAGGATAATAAATATTTTTACAATGCGGATTGAGTCGAACATAAAATGAAGATAAAAAGCAGCTACATCAATCCATAAAAGACTTTAAGAGGTTAATTTTAACAAAGTTACCACTGGATGAAATTGATCTTGCTTGCTCAGTTAAAACCAAAGATAATAAATCAGGTTTATTTTACCAGGAATCCTAAGTTTTTCAGACCTTTAGCTGGGATACATGAACTTTGTAGGTAGAGTTTATTTGAAGGCAACGAGTGTTGGTGAAAAAATATGTGCAAGAAAAGGAGTATATCCCTCACTTAGGTAGTATTAACACTGATCGATTAAAGAAACCGACCCACTTTAAATTCTAGCATGATTAATGAGATGTACATTGCTACACCTATAAAGAATATCATGGATATGAACTAAACATCGACATTTCAAATTAGAGGGGTCGGTCAAAATCGAGTTGGGGGTTCTAACGTTGCTCAGGAGGCATTCGCATCATATCGAACGGTCGCAGCCTTGGGGTTAGAAGATTTCATCTACCAAACGTTCCGTCAGGAGTCGAAAACTTCTGCAAAGTAATGACGTTCTACTGATATTATGATATGCAACGCATCGAGCTATAATACATTTTCATTGATTTTCAGATCTCGATATAGACAAGCGTTGCTATTCGCAGTGGTTCATTCCATAGCGAATGGAACATAATTTCCTAGTTGCTGCTTCGTCTCTGTCAGTGTTTGGTATCAAGTGGACTAGAATGAGGGGGAGAAAAGGCAAGATGCTCAGTGACTATCTAAGCAGAAAAATATTTATGCCAAAATTTTTTAACCAAAAGGCTGCCGCTGCGGCTCAGTCAGCGATTGTGTATGCTAGTCGTTACCACATTTTCAGGGCCTAGGAGCAATATCGAACCGATCCCCACCACTTCAATTGACCATTTTTGATTTGGGCATGTGGTTCTTGAACTTACAATTTCGAACAATTGTAATAGTTCTTTCATATTCCATCACAAATGCACACATATAAAGACCATTCTCTTGGGTGACTTTTCATCATCATCGGTGGTTCAAATTTAATCTGCGGTGCAAATGTGAGAGAGATGGAGCCAAACATTATCAAATATTGGCACTTAAGATTAAAAACTTCTTCATCTTCATCTTCATCTCTCGCTTCAGAATCAATTTGTTAAGCGGGCAGAAATTGATTACGTGGATGCCTTCTGAATATGATATTCAGATGTCTTCCATTTGAGATCCATTGTCATCGAGTTATTATTTATTAGTGCCTAATGACACCAAATAAGGTCAGAAGGCGCAGCTTTGATAAATAGTTCACATATTATTAATGTGTTAATGTTAAATGTCATTTGTATTACCGACAGATATTGAGCTTATAAAAACTCTGCAGATTTTCCCATACTTGATGTATTAAATAAGGGAACATGGAATTAAGTCAAGTTTTGAAACTATTGAAGTTAACGAAATTCGAAAGAAACTTCAAAGTTAAGAATAAGCAAGGGGAAATGCTACACCAGGGAGTCCTTTGGCTCTCTTGGGAGATCTCTTCTCGATAAACAGTATTTTAAAATTATTTCCCTTTATTATTTCGAATCACTGAAAACAACAAAATTACATAGAAGAATCTTAAAAAAAAATTCAAATTCCCTATGACGTATGAATTTCCAACTCAGCGTTGTTTTCGATAAATAAAAGTATATTTTAGGTGGACTAATTGTTTAAACTCGCATCCGACTTTGCTTTTGTCCGTGTTCGGCGTGATGACGTGAGTCTCGCGTGATGAAACCTCTCACTCTTGATATATGAAAGCAGTCCTCTAAGAAGTTCTGACTTATTTCTTTACAAAAATAAGCCGTTTTCTTTATCAGGAGCAAGATCTCCAAGGACGTTCTATCGAAGGAGATTGAAGATCTCTTGAACTACAGTCTGAAAGAGAAAGAAGTTCGTGGAGACTGTCGAACTGCAGGTGGCTTTAAAAAATCTCGATCCCACCAGGGACCGTCGTTTTGCAGGCACCATCAGGTAGGCACCACCTAATGGTGGTAGTCAGCGTTCCGCTGACGGACCTCCACCCAGGGTCTTAAAGTACTGGGAAGGCTAAATGCCGATAATTATTCTTAATGTAGATTGAAGCATATTCCTTGTCCCAAGTTTTCGGTTTGTGTTTTGGGAGACCAACAACATTGTGATGAAGCTAAGGCTAATAACATCCCATGCATGGATGTTGACGAACTGAAGAAGTTGAAGAAAGACAAGAAACTTTTCAAGAATCTTAGTGAGTTTGTTTTGCTCATTGATGTCCCTTTAGGCAAAAAATATGGTGCTTTTCTTGCGAGCGAGAGTGTTATTCGGCAGATCCCAAGGATTCTGGGCCCAGGTCTAAACAAGGCTGGCAAGTTTCCAACTGCAGTTTCACACCAGGAACCTTTGTTGCAGAAAGTTGAGGACCTTCGTGCGACTATCAAGTTCCAAATGAAGAAAGTGTTGTGCCTCGGTGTAGCTGTGGGCAACGTCGAAATGTCTAAAGAACAGCTGCAGCAAAACATAACACTTTCAGTCAACTTTTTGGTGTCCCTCTTGAAAAAAAATTGGCAAAATGTTCGAGCAGTATACATTAAATCGACCATGGGTCCATCTCATCGTCTGTACTAGTTCCCTGATAAAAGCTGGTTTTTTTAAAGCTTTTGCTTTTTTAACCAGTCATGATTGATAGATGGATTTTAGTTCACTAGCTCGCGATCGATCTGGTCATTGGGTCGCTAACTCCGGTGGGATTATCAGAAGCAACGCGAATCTTCCGGTTTCTTATTCTGTGCATGTTAACTTCAATCGCGTTGTTGTGCCGCACAACTCGGACTGCAGTAATGTATTACCACCTCCTATCTTCAAAAATCGTTCTGGTGTCTGACAGTCCCGTTGATATCGGTTCCTTCCGCTCCGCTACATCAGATTAGGTAGGCAGTTGATAGGGCTTGTTTCCATTTCCCCGATCAGCCTCAGTGGCTAACACGCTCTGACCGCATGTACCTGCTAATTGACTGCGCTTTCCAGATCCCAACACGGTCCAAATAGTTCTTCAGTGTAAACTTCTAGGAAGATGGTTAGGGCCACTAGCAATAGCTCACGTCATATGATTGTTGCTATGGAGAAGGGCGTAACGAATATTCACTATTATTGATGCGTGGTACTTTATAAATATTTTTAGGGCAATTTGGAGGCTGTCAGCGAAAAAATGTACAGAAACGTTGCCTAAGAGGAAAAGGAGATTTTAAACAAAGCGAGGCGTTTTCAGCTTCAAGTAGTCCAAAACCCCATACCTTTCTATGCGTATTGGTTTAATGAAACTTCTTTTAATGAGTCACATTCAACATCAAATTGAATCACCATTAACCATAAGGTGCTTGAATATCAATGCGGCAGTTACAGGGAACAGAAACGATGCATTCAAGTATCACTTTTAAAACAAGTACATACAAACTTCAGTGAATTTTTAAAATTATGCCAACGCGTATGACAAGGTGATGATAAGGTGGCTTTTTTCTCCAGGACTAAAATGTCGCCTAATGTTTGCGATCGAGATGGTATTAATTATTGCTGTTCTATCGGTAAATTTGTTCTTTAGTAACTACTTAGTTTAGGGTCTCCCCATCTGGCAATTGATGCGAAATCTGAACTAAGCATTTTGCTTCATATGCAACTAATGGTTTAAAACAGGGTTTTGTTTAATATAAAACAACGGACCTTCATCTGAAAATGCGCGATTTCGTAGACCCGTAAGCTCTATAATGTAGCGATTCTTGACAATGGAAAACTAGGTTCTAATAGTCACGGCCAGGCTCACGAAAAGAACCAAATGGAATCTAAACAGACACATGCTGTCAGAACAAGCAGTGGAACCTAATGAACCAATGTAACCAAAGTTGGTCCAAAGTATACACATTTATATTATTGCAGCACTAAAAACGCTTCAGCAGATCTAGAGAAATCCCGTTTTTTCCCCCGCTGTCAGTGATTTTATTTTGTTAATATTCAGAAAGGCATAAAAGTTTAAACTTTGTGAATGTACAAATCTGTCTAAATTTTTAGCAGCAGTCTGTTGTTTGTTTAGTAAATCGCCTAAAAATTTATTTACGATTACAGTTTATTAGCATCTTTATATTACATTGCCATTCACGAAAGGAAATTTGTACTTTTGAGGCACTATGGTATTCGATCAATTTTAAACTGATTAAATGAACGGTTTGATTTCACAAAAGTAATCAATTGAATTTGTTTAGCATCATTTGACGTATTATTCTGCAAATAAATAGGTGGTCCGTTAATACAGAATGAAATTTCCTAAAATTTAGCAGTCAACATAAAATCTGCCATCAAACAACAAATAAGTTGGTTGGTACTTCTTGAGTGATCATGTAACCTCACATTATTAACTAATGCTTAATGACAATGCCTCCATTATTTAGTTAAGCCAATCTTTCCAGGATAAACATTACATAGCTATATAGGAAACACGATAAATGAAATCAAACGTACGGGTTTAAACCGCTTTAGGAGAAAGCTGGCAATGTTTCAATGCAAAAAAATCAAATTAAGTGATATGAGCAGTTCATGCATGAGCATGAGCAATATGCTATGGTGATCAGTAGAGCGCTAAAGGCCTTACACAGGTAAGCATGGAAGCAGACATTGGAGGGGCAGCTAGGCTCCCATGCAACCCTATTTGTTGCTGTCATTTACCGGGAACGACAACAGCCAACTAACGGACACAAAGACCGCGTTTGGAGGATATCAAACCATCAGTGATAGATAAAGGGCAAAAGCTGCTTGCGATCACAACCATCTCTCACACTATTCGTACCTTCTGAAAGTTTAAATTGTTTTAAATTTACCAGCCACTGGGTTTCAGGAGCCACAAAAATTAAAAACGAGGTTTCAAAAGCCCATGTGTTAGATGGACGTGCCAAAAAAAGGAAAAAAACCATAATAGCCAAAGATCATAAATCATGTTTCTACACAGAGACAACAGTAATGCGGAATAGCACGAAAAGCAGAGGATATTGCACTGGTTACCGGCAAGAAATCTGTATGATGAGCGAGCCAGCTTATCGTGAACTGTTAGCATAATATTAGAGAAAATGATTGCATTACTAAATCATTAAACACACACTCCGGAATACCGAATATGAATGAATCCACGAATAATCGAGAGAAGTTGGGCTGATCAATAATATTAATGATTAATTATTAATGTGTTCGGAGTGGAATAGTAAAAAAAGCAGAAATTAAAAAATGTGTTACCCGAAACTGATTAAAATCCATGTTAATCGTTGAAAGAAATGCAACTGAACTGATATCAACGAGGTGAGTAGATAACTAATTACGAACCAATCACTGTTCAGAGTTCATGAAAACATTGCAATTAACATAGAGTCATGTAAAACCATTGGCAGATTGGTAGAATCGTGAGAACTAGCCTAGGACATTTTCAAAAAGCGATATCCAAGGCCGCGAATTTAATTTGGCCGGCCAAGCTACGTAATCTGAAGCTAGAACACCCGACTGTTCGTTACGCTCATACCAAATGCCGGATAAATTAAAAGTGCAACCGGAGCCCAGAAGATAGGCTGGTCTCAATTATATTAGAGCACCTTCGAGCAAGTTTGGGTCAGCCTCATCCTCAGCTGGTAAGATGATCCTGGGCTTGCGAAGCCAACAGAAAACAAAATCGAAGACAACGGAGATGAAAATGCCACTACAAAGCTTGACTGCTCCTGCTTAACAATGGATGTTTGAGATATTTATAAACTGAGGAGCTCTATTACGAAACAATGCTGATAAACGATCCAAATTACCGTGATTTGTAACAGGCACCTGAAAGATTAGCAACAAGATGAGTTGTCAAGACAAAAAACGCGAAAAGCTCTTCAATAATAAACAGCACAAAAAACCTTAAAAAATTATTCTACTTTCATGCCAAGCCTTAGATAACTCCAACATTTAAAGAAACTTTGCTATGATCGAATTCCTCATCAGATAGAATTTAAAATGGCTTCGATTAGAAAAGATCGAAAAGATAGGCTAAAAGAGGGGAAAAAATGAAAAGTAAAAATGGTGCTTGATCAAACTCGGTTTTTGACGACTGTCAAGAAACCCGTGTTCTGCGTTTGGCTTAACGTTTGATTTAATGTCTAAAAAACTTCATGCACCAATGCTTCATGTCAAATATATCGTCCTCCTATTTGTGAGCTTATTTTTACAATGATCTCTCTAAATATGCAACATGAAAGGGAATAATCCCGCAGCGAATCTAGAAAGACTGGACGGTTCACGGTACACAAGCATGGCAAGGTTTTCTTAGAAGGCTAACATGTAGTTATTAGGCCGCGTTAGGGAAGAGTGTGAAAGATATTATATCAAATAAATAAGGACTTGATTTAGAGAATGGCTGCTTTGGCTTAGCTCTGAGTAGCTCAAAAAATAATTACATCAAAATGATCCGCGAAACAGTCAGGAGGCAAAGATTGAATATCAGATGAAATGGAACTCACAGGTGGAAGTTGACGACTAGAAGGTAGAAAGGCGGAGGAGCGAGAGGTATCAGCAACGGTGGCGGTTCCATTGGAGGGGAAGGTAGATGTCACAGGTTGATAACTAATTGAAGTAGCAACACTCCTTGATGGTGACTGTCCAGAGGCAAAAACTGAGGAAGGTAGTGAGGAAGCAACGTAATTAAGGGATTCGGAGCTGGCTTTCACACCGGTTTTTGAACCGGCACTGTCGCCGCTTCTAGTGGAAGGCTGAGCTGGCGCTGGAGGTCGTCCACCAGTCGATGCCCCCGTAGCTGAAGGTGGAAAATCACTTCGACTTTTTCGGCGGCACAATGTGTTGCGAAGACTAGAAAAGAGGTCTTAGATGAATCAAAAGTTGATAAGTTTGATATTATGTAGGTAACAATCGTACAAAGGATCGCACGTTGATGTACATACCTGTTTTGATCTCTTGACGTAGTTGCTGGGAACATAACCAACATCTCCATAAGCATTCATGACCTTCCACCAGTGCTGCGTATCATCCAAAAGGGTTAACTTTTCGCCCTTCTGAATCCTTTCAGAAAGTAATTAAATGCAAAACCTATTAAGGAAGAAAAGCGAACAACGGCAACACCACAACACATCGGAGAACGCACGTTTCAGTCTGTAAATTGAAACATCAATGCGAGCTCTAATCTAACGTCTCTTAGCAGTAATATGAGAATAAACCTCGTACGTCTATTCATCCGATGCACTTCGTGTCCAATCATTGATAGTTGCCATAAAATTTCATCATTAAAGGCATAAAATTTGTAAAAAAAATAGTACAACATAGTACTCATAAAAGTTCTTATTCTGCCTATTCGATAAATAAATTAAAATTAGGCATATTAATATGGAAATGACAGGTTTATAAATGCCTTTTATATCAATAAAACCTGCAAGTAAGATATGTTACGGAGAGCATCATTCGCGTTGAAATGATGTTTGAACGTCTGGGGAAAAGCCTTTTCACATCAGTTATGATTGCCTTCTAAAAATAAGTAAAAGAATCAAGACCCAACGCATTTCGAATTCGAGCCTGCAGTGTAAATTGTGCCTCAATAAATGCGAATCATATGCAAAACCTCCTATACATTTAATGTAAATTTGTTTTGGATCCTTGACACTGACTGAGCTCATCAACGAAGTCCGTAAATCATCACCTCATTAATGGCTTTTGGAATCATGTCTCCGGCGATGACCGAAATTGATTAAAAATAGGACAGAATTGAACCTACGAAAATTTTAGACTGGTGCATACAGAAACTAATGGCGATCAGTCGGTATCGCAATGGGTTTAAATTATTCGAAGGTTCTAAAAGCGTTAAATTATCTTCAAGAGTAAAAAAACTTGTCGGTCAAGTTTACCTACGACTACTGGTTATGAATATTTGTCAGTGGTGATTATGGCTAGGTATAGTTTTTATACAGAGGAAAGAATTGATCATTCCTTGTTGTTCAACCAAGTTCTCAGAGCTTCATTCACAATTATGCCGAAGTGTGCAGACACCATCAATTAGATAATCATTTTCGCTCCCCACCAATAAACAAAACCTCCCCAACGTGAAATTTCAAATTTCCTCTAATTTTGACTTCAGTAGAGAAGAGAGTATTGACCAATTCTTATTGAGGCAGCAGGTGATTACGATCTCGGGGAGCATCGGGACGTCACAGCCACTGCGAAACCAGCAATTTTCGCAGCCAGTGACCAGTTATTCAGGAACTAATCACAAAGCCTAATTATCAAAACAAATGTATTAAGTGCTTTTGTTCATTGAATTCCATTATTCTTTAAAATATCTGTTTTCTTAGAAAATCAGAAGTGAATTTCCAGCAATTTGGCTAAAAAGTGCTTTTTCGGATCTGTTGGCGAAAAATCTGTACTCTTCTTTAAGGAGTCACGCGAATTAGGGCTGTCATCTTTGTGAACTATATTAGTTGCCCAAGTGTTAGTAATTCCTCATTTTTCAAAAGGCCAATCAGGACAATGAGGGTTCCTGGAGGCAACAATAGTCACATATATCCCGCTTTAATCAACTCTTAGTCTTAATTCTTTAATGCAATTGAACTGGTTGCCTAGTTCATGTATCTCTTAAGATTTTTTCGCATTTACTTTTTCCGTTCATATCACCATGAAATCTTCGGATCTACTCAAATTCGCAGAAATTGTTATCAATTTGTTTAATTTGTACTCTAAGATCTTATCCAATGTTCACATAACCATTATAAGCTCTATGAGACGATCGCTGTAGTGCTTGCTAATGAATTCAAATGGGATGTTGAATACCATAATGCACCACTTCTTATGGTTAGTAAGTCCTACTAATCATGAGATCAATGAAATACAATGTGTCTGACAAACCTAGTTAGCCGGTTTTATTGTAACAAATAAATAGTAAAGACCATTAAATACCGCATATCAGTCTGCTTGCTGATTATGCACCGTATTTCAAAATAATGGCTGTCATCTGCTTAATGAGAGGAGAAATGGGTGCATGAAATGTCTAAACAGACAAGTCATCCGTGCTCAAATGGGAAATTCAGCTGTTGATTGAACCGAATATTGTTTATACAATAATCAATAAAGAACAATGTTTTGTAACTATATGGTCATCTGTTCTCTGAAGATGTTCCTCTTCGTAGACAGCCAATGACTAGCAGATAAACTAGATATCCAGGAGTGTCTAGAGCCACAATGCATCGAAAAATCACAGTACTAATATTATGATAGATTATGAAGTCTACTTAGGTTCCATAGTTGGAGATATTTTATCTCAATTCATTTGTATATTCCGAGAAGTTGTGTACATGATCTCAATGGAGGCTTAACAGCTCACTCTCACCAAATGATAGATCATTCCATATGTTCTGTCAAATAAATTTGACCAGTGAAGGAAATTCTAAAGTTGAGGTATTAATTAGTGCTTTGATAAGTGCAAACGTGCATTTGAACTTTATTTTCGACTGTTCTTTTATTGAACTTTTAAAACCAACTTGTTATTGATCGAAAGCTGAAAACATTGACTGGCTTGGTAGCGTTCAGTTCACAAGGTAATTTTACTGCATTCACGACTTTAGCCAAACGAAGCAAAATGGAGAAGAGTCAGTGCCTTATTTTCTCACATTTTTTTAAAAATACTTTAGCAACTTCATCAAAACTCTGGACTTTATTCATACGGCTCTCTGGCCAAAAGTCATGCTCTAACATGTCACTATACCCAACTTTGATGATTCCATAGCTTGGGGTAACCCTCAGTTGCAAGCTGGAATGTACCTCGTTCTTAAAAATCCTCCAAGTGAATAATAGTTTTCTTGATATAAATTATAAAAACTGAAAGCAATGAACTAATATTAAAGTTTCATCATCATCATATCAATAGTCCTTTAATTTGTACGATACTTCATGAGTAAGCAGAGATTCGCATAGTATTTGATGAACACATCGATTTAATGAGTAAGTTAATTTAACTGAATTTCCATTAATTTATGAGCTAAACACTAACAATTACCATTTCGATAAGATAGACATCTTAGGCATGCTTAGGTTAAGAGCTTCCTATTGTTATTTTGTCTATGGAGTAGACATTCCAGCTACCCTGAACCAATGAGCCAGAAATTGCTAACATACGTCAGGCGCACCACATGTATATTTCTATCTTTTGAGCTTGTATATTTGCACTTTTAAGCACTGGTGGCTATTGGCGTACTGACAAAAGACTTTTCAAAGTGAGCAGCGGGTTAATACTTTTGGTGCAATTCAATCAAAGATACACATACCTATTAAATTTATTTTCATTTAACTCCTTCTCATTTGCTAGTCCAATTTTTAGGCTTTGACTGAATCTAACAAAAGAATGCTAATAGCAATTTGATAACTTACTTGTCTGCATCTCAGAAATTGCAGATCAACATGATTGTTGCCTGCCACATATTCTGGTATTATCCAATTCGATCTACCAATATACTATTTCTAAGCTCTGCTTGGTTTTGTAAGCATTAAAAATAGTTTTTTACAAACTTGACTGTTTGTTTCCAGCTTTGGCTACTCACAGCTGGCAGTTTTTACATCTAGCTTTCCGTGTGATGATACACGAACTAAAATTGTATGGCCGTTTCAGGTTAAGGTAGAGGCTACCTTTGGCCTAACTGGTCAAGTCATCATAACTTGACGCTTTCAGAATTCGTCAACATAGTACTTGGCTAAAGAAGTCTAAGTTTACCGCTAAAAGCAATTATAAGAGAGCAGACAACTTTAATTTACAAGTGGAATATATTTAGTTAACCAATTTTTCTCCTTTCCAGAAATGAAAAAATCAAGGTCTGCGGAGGGTATGACTGTTTCGCATTAAGGAGAGTTTACTTATAGTCCAACTGGTCAAGTCATCATTATTTACAATTTCAGATTTTGATGATATAGACATTAAGTAAATAAACTCAAGTTTACTAGTTAGAGCAGACATAAGAGAGTAGAGGGTATTAATGCAAAAGGGGAATATGTCTAACTTATCGCTTTTCTTCTTTCATAGAAACCAAAAAACCGAGATCTGCAGAGGGTTTTGTAGGTTCGCTACAGGAAATAAAAACGGAAATGCTCTACGCCACCACGCTCGGTGGTCTTGAACCCTGGGAGCAGAAGCTAGTACGTATCCTTTTGGGGGTCCAAAATCATGAGTAAATTTAAATTAAGGATAAAGTCACTGAACCTCTTTACATAAAGCACATTTGTATTAATTGTGCTGAAAATAGGGAAAACAGAATATTTTTAATGCACTATCAAATTAATGATGCAGTTCAAAACCCTACAACTTACTCTAACGAATGTTCAATTTAACCGGCAATGGATATGCTGAATGATAATGTATTATCTTAACATAAATATACGCAGTCGGAGTTATTCTGGTCTTCCTCCTCGCTTTCTTTGTGTCGGTCAAGTTTACCTACGACTACTGGTTATGAATATTTGTCAGTGGTGATTATGGCTAGGTATAGTTTTTATACAGAGGAAAGAATTGATCATTCCTTGTTGTTCAACCAAGTTCTCAGAGCTTCATTCACAATTATGCCGAAGTGTGCAGACACCATCAATTAGATAATCATTTTCGCTCCCCACCAATAAACAAAACCTCCCCAACGTGAAATTTCAAATTTCCTCTAATTTTGACTTCAGTAGAGAAGAGAGTATTGACCAATTCTTATTGAGGCAGCAGGTGATTACGATCTCGGGGAGCATCGGGACGTCACAGCCACTGCGAAACCAGCAATTTTCGCAGCCAGTGACCAGTTATTCAGGAACTAATCACAAAGCCTAAATCAAACAAATGTATTAAGTGCTTTTGTTCATTGAATTCCATTATTCTTTAAAATATCTGTTTCTTAGAAAATCAAAGTGAATTTCCAGCATGGGCTAAAAAGTGCTTTTTCGGATTGTTGGCGAAAAATCTGTACTTTCTTTAGGGAGTCACGCGAATTAGGGCTGTCCTTTGTGAACTATATTAGTTGCCCAAGTGTTAGTAATTCTCATTTCAAAAGGCCAATCAGGACAATGAGGTTCCTGGAGGCAACAATAGTCACATATATCCCGCTTTAATCAACTCTTAGTCTAATTCTTTAATGCAATTGAACTGGTTGCTAGTTCATGTATCTCTTAAGATTTTTTCGCATTTACTTTTTCCGTTCATATCACCATGAAATCTTCGGATCTACTCAAATTCGCAGAAATTGTTATCAATTTGTTTAATTTTACTCTAAGATCTTATTAATGTCACATAACCATTATAAGCTCTATGAGACGATCGCGGTAGTGCTTGCTAATGAATTCAAATGGGATGTTGAATACCATAATGCACCACTTCTTATGTAGTAAGTCCTACTAATCAGGAGATCAATGAAATACAATGTGTCTGACAAACCTAGTTAGCCGGTTTTATTGTAACAAATAATATAGAAGACCATTAATACCGCATATCATTCTGCTTGCTGATTATGCACCGTATTTCAAAATAGGGCTGTCATCTGCTTAAGGAGAGGAGAAATGGGTGCATAAAATGTCTAAACAGACAAGTCATCCGTGCTCAAATGGGAAATTCAGCTGTTGATTGAACCGAATATTGTTTATACAATAATCACAATACAATAAGAACAATGTTTTGTAACTATAGGGTCATCTGTTCTCTGAAATGTTCCTCTCGTAGACGCCAATGACTACCAGATAAACAGATATCCAGGAGTGTCTAGAGCCACAATGCATCGAAAAATCACAGTACTAATATTATGATAGATTATGAAGTCTACTTAGGTTCCTAGTTGGAGATATTTTACTCAATTCATTTGTAATTCCGAGAAGTTGTGTACATGACTCAATGAAGGCTTAACAGCTCACTCTCACCAAATGATAGACCATTCCATATGTTCTGTCAAATAAATTTGACCATGAAGGAAATTCTAAAGTTGAGGTATTAATTAGTGCTTGATAAGTGCAAACGTGCATTTGAACTTTATTTTCGACTGTTCTTTTATTGAACTTTTAAAACCAACTTGTTAGTCGAAAGCTGAAAACATTGACTGGCTTGGTAGCGTTCAGTTCACAAGGTAATTTTACTGCATTCACGACTTAGCCAAACGAAGCAAAATGGAGAAGAGTCAGTGCCTTATTTTCTCACATTTTTTAAAAATACTAGCAACTCATCAAAACTTGGACTTTATTCATACGGCTCTCTGGCCAAAAGTCATGCCTAACATGTCACTATACCCAACTTTGATGATTCCATAG
The DNA here is from genome assembly GCA_019097775.1 of Moniezia expansa. NCBI lineage: Eukaryota > Metazoa > Platyhelminthes > Cestoda > Cyclophyllidea > Anoplocephalidae > Moniezia > Moniezia expansa. Next base: position 2,207 of record JADFDV010000076.1, on the reverse strand, counting down.
CTTGGGGTAACCCTCAGTTGCAAGCTGGAATGACCTCGTTTAAAAATCCTCCAAGTGAAAATAGTTTCTTGATATAATTATAAAAACTGAAAGCAATGAACTAATATTAAAGTTTCATCATCATCATCTCAATAGTCCTTTAATTTGTACGATACTTCATGAGTAAGCAGAGATTCGCATAGTATTTATGAACACATCGATTTAATGAGTAAGTTAATTTAACTGAATTTCCATTAATTATGAGCTAAACACACAATACCATTTCGATAAGATAGACATCTTAGCATGCTTAGGTTAAGAGCTTCCTATTGTTATTTTGTCTATGGAGTAGACATCCAGCTACCCGAACCAATGAGCCAGAAATTGCTAACATACGTCAGGCGCACCACATGTATATTTCTTTCTTTTGAGTTGTATATTTGCACTTTTAAGCACTGGTGGCTATTGGCGTACTGACAAAAGACTTTAAAAGTGAGCAGCGGGTTAATACTTTGGGTGCAATTAATCAAAGATACACATACCTATAAATTTATTTCATTTAACTCCTTCTCATTGGCTAGTCCAATTTTTAGGCTTTGACTGAATCTAACAAAGAATGCTAATAGCAATTTGATAACTTACTCTGCATCTCAGAAATTGCAGATCAACATGATTGTTGCCTGCCACATATTCTGGATTACCAATTCGATCTACCAATATACTATTTCTAAGCTCGGCTTGGTTTTGTAAGCATTAAAAATAGTTTTTTACAAACTTGACTGTTTGTTTCCAGCTTTGGCTACTCACAGCTGGCAGTTTTTACATCTAGCTTCCGTGTGAGATACACGAACTAAAATTGTATGGCCGTTCAGGTTAAGGTAGAGGCTACTTTGGCCAACTGGTCAAGTCATCATAACTTGACGCTTTCAGAATTCGTCAACAAGTACTTGGCTAAAGAAGTCTAAGTTTACCGCTAAAGCAATTATAGAGAGGCAACAACTTTAATTTACAAGTGGAAATATTTAGTTAACCAATTTTTCTCCTTTCCAGAAATGAAAAAATCAAGGTCTGCGGAGGGTATGACTGTTTCGCATTAAGGAGAGTTTACTTATAGTCCAACTGGTCAAGTCATCATTTTTACAATTTCAGATTTTGATGAATATCCATTAAGTAAATAAACTCAAGTTTACAGTTAGAGCAGACATAAGAGAGTAGAGGGTATTAATGCAAAAGGGGAATATGTCTAACTTATCCTTTTTTCTTTCATAGAAACCAAAAAACGAGATCTGCAGAGGTTTTGTAGGTTCGCTACAGGAAATAAAAAGGAAATGCTCTACGCCACCACGCTCGGTGGTCTTGAACCCTGGGAGCAGAAGCTAGTACGTATCCTTTTGGGGGTCCAAAATCATGAGTAAATTTAAATTAAGGATAAATTCACTGAACCTCTTTAATAAAGCACATTTGTATTAATTGTGCTGAAAATAGGGAAAACAGAATATTTTTAATGCACTATCAAATTAATGATGCAGTTCAAAACCCTACAACTACCTAACGAATGTTCAATTAACCGGCAATGAGATGCTGAATGATAATGTATTATCTAACATAAATAACGCAGTCGGAGTTTATCTGGTCTTCCTCCTCGCTTTCTTGTGTCAATCTTCATACTCCTCCCTCGGAGATGATGGTTTGTCAATATCTTCATGAACAAAACTTGCTCTCACATGGATATGCCTGCAAAATAACCTTCGTCTGCAAAATCCACCACTTGGATGCAAAAATGGGGGAAGACCTGTTTATTTGTTTTGAAGAAAGTTTGCATTATTAGATTACCTTTTACCATTCCAGACGTCAGGTACCAGTATCAAAAGCAATATTTTCGGTCGCTCATCACAAATACGGTCATGTAAAATCTTTGGAAAAAGATCCACTCATATTAGAAAGGACAATTATTGCAATTTACGGTCGCTGCTTATAGTCCGTCGAAGCCACAAATCAATGAAGTGTACTCGGATATTGTGATTGAGATGATCGGTCCCTCGCTAAGTAAGTCGCTGGCCAGTATCCATCCATTTGTAATTTCGTCTACGTAGTTTCCTTTTTTGACTTTCATTAATTAGACTCCAGTGTTGATGATATAAACTAAAGGACCATAATAAAACCACGGAGGGTGGTAGCCATTTTGGTGCACGTAAAAAGTACATGACAGCAAGGCTCAATAGCACCAC